>MU226035.1:799594-810614 GCA_018584345.1 Thuja plicata
CTAACTTAGAGACACAGCTAGAGTTGGTGATCTTGGAAGAAGGAATTGGGCTAAAAGGGAGCTCTTCTACAACTATCTTTCCTTAAGCTTGGATTCTAGGTTGGTGGACTTGTTGCAACCCTCTCTTATAGTTTTTATGTGTTCTTGCAAATATAGATGTTGTTGTGTTTATGGACTCATTGGAGCCATGATCTTGTTGTTATTGTTATGTTGATGTTGTTGCAATGCTTTTATTTATTTTTCTTTGTATGTGTTGTTAATGGGAGTATCAAGGCTCACTCACCCTTGGGAGGGAAGAGTAGCCTTGGGGGTGGAGGAGTTTTGGCAGCCCTTGGTGTAGAGTCTCTCCTCAATAAGGAGAGGGAAAAAGAATGGAGTATAAGCTCCATGAAAGCGCCCCTTGTTCTTGTTTCATTTGGGGGTCATAAGGGTATGATGTTGTTCTAGTTTGAAAATGAGAAAGAAAGTATTTGAGCAGCCATGTGAAGGCTGAGATTTTAAGTTTTGGGTTTGGCCTTCTCCCTTGGGTACTTGGTCCACTTCACCCCATGTAGGATCTTTGAGTGATCCATTGTGAAAGCCTATGAGAATGGGAGTTTATGTGAGTTGTTCATATTTATTTTTGTTGTTGTTTGTTGCATGTTTGTTACCCACCTTTATTTGGTTCCCCAAGCTCGAGGGTAGCTTCATAAGAGGCCTAGGTTGGGTGGAGAGCAGCCCATGGTTTCTAGTTTTTCCTTGTCTTTTTTTTTGCAGATTTCTCTTGAAGCTAGGTAGAGCCTAGGTTAAAAGCAAGAAGGTGGAGAAATTTTATTATTTCATGATTATTTTAATAAGCCTTTAAGGCTGAAAGTTAATTACTTTTTCTTAGAAAGAAGCCACATATGTAAAAGAAATGAAGCATTGAGAATGTACAAGAATGTTATCTTAGAAAGCTTTATGAAAGAACATTTGGAGTTTTCAGTTTAGTAAAATTTTTTCCTTTCTATTAAGATGATAAAATTGCAGCAACAAAGAAATGTGCTTAGAGATAAATCTAGGTGAAAATAATTTTATTTTTCAATAGGAAGGTAAAATAAAATAAGATTAGAAGTTGAGCATAGTCTTCTTGTGTAAATTTTTATATTCTGTTAAGTACCTTATTATGAGACATAATGTTCCTTTTGAAATGCTTAAGCATATAACTAAAATCTGCATTCTTTCAAAAAAAAAAATTGTTTCCTTAATCTTAAAATGAGAAATCTGAAAGTTAGATACAATTCTGTCATTAGTATATTTACCTTTTTATTTCATTTTAAGGTATTACAGCAAAGTTAAGTAGAAGAAAATGTGTTAGTAAATGTACACACAATAAATCTGCATAAGATTATTAAATGTTTCTCCTTATTCATATATATATATAGATATAAGGGATTAATAAAAAATCAAAATTATAAACCAGATTAACATTTTTATATAAAAAAAATAATATAAAAAAAAAATGACTGTTGGGGGAGGAGGCTGTGACCCCCATCCTCCCCACTCTCCCTTAAAAGGAGGCGGCGGAGGGGAAGGGGCATGGCCCCCCCGCGCTGGGTAAGGCACCGCCGGCCATAGCCGTGGCCCTTGCGGCCATGAACTATGGAGCGGTCGGTAATCGTACGGCCAACCTGCCATGTATTGCAACGGGTGGGGGTACGGTGGTGAAAACTGCCACCCACCAAACCCTCATCCGCTATTTTTAATATCACCGCCCCTCTTTAAAATGGTCCACCTCCATGGGGACTGATAAAACCCTTGACTTGCAACTTAATCACAAATATATATATATATATATATATATATATATATATATATATATATCTTCCATGGGATTTATCCCTCCCTCTACGGGATTTACAGACCTGCAAATTGTAAAAAGAAAAAAGAGGATAGGCAGTTAGGGTTAGTAGAAAGAAAAATAAAGGATGAAGAAGAGATTAAAAAAAGGGGTTTTAGTCATCTCTAATTTGGACCCTAACCATAATTTCAAATTAGGGTTAGGATTTCAAATTGAGAGGGAAAAAAAAATAGGGTAAACATTGTTCTTTAAATTATTGTTTTTCCCTTTTTGACTTAAAGTATCTTTTAATGAGAAGTTTTCATCTCCTTATTATTAGGTGTTTTAATTAAGTTACTGAAAGTAAAATTTTTATGGTTTGATAGGTTGAATTAGGAAAATGAATAGAGGTTGAATATATTATAAAATGTGAAATCACATTGAGGTAGGTAAATTAAATAAATAAAGTACCTTATTATACTAAGTTAATAACTATTAGAAATTTTCTATAAGTTGACTTTCTATAAGCAAATTGGTTTATAAATAATTACTATTATGGTAAATTCGTGCTCAACAAATGAAATATTAAATGTTTTTATTTCCCTTGAGTTCGTCTCTAAAAGGGGATTGTTGTGAATCAATAATTCAGTGTGTTAAAATATTAATTGGATTATTGTGATTTAAAGTTTGACATTAAATTCTTTTAATCTCTTAACTAGATTTTTTTTCTAGCCTTGGGATTTAAATTATAAGTTATTATACGAAACTCCAATTCAACATACTCATTAATTTAAACGATAATTAAATAATTTACTTGAGAAATTTTAATGGAGAAAATCTAATTAAAATTATTAAATTAAACTTAGGGACTTATAATGTTATTTTTTATGTGGCCAGTATACTGGTCATTATAAAAATAACATTATGAAAGTGCCTAGCCCTAGGGTGTTTTTTTTTTAAAACACAGTAACTTTAAGCTATCAACCTACCAGATTTTTTGAATGTTCCTGGAAACTAAGCAAAGGGAGTCTTCCTTTCCACATCATCAAACTCTATTAAAATAAAAGGGGGATGACATGCAAATTCATAAAACCTCACCTTGCATTGTCCTTGAACGTTAGACTAAATTTAACTCCAGGGAAATCTATAATTAAATGGCACTTTGTGTATCTTTAACTTCAGAAGGCGACCTTGGGTTGAGGGAGGTTGACACATAGTCATGATTCCCCTTAGACCCTCTTGACTTTAATTCTACTTAAAAAAACAAAAAAGTTGTTGCATTTTTGGGCACAAAAGTTTTGGGCATGACACTTGGTATCAGAGCCACATTTCAACACTGAAACCTTAAACCCACTATGTTTCATAAAAATTTAAACATTTATATTAAATTTTTTAAAACAAGATCAAACTTAGTAGTAATTATCGCAACAACTTTAAACATACTCAATTGCAAATTTAGACACTACCTTCAACTTATACCACCTTCATATGTGTGTAGGATGCCTCCAGTAGCGCGACAAGCTCACACCCATGGATGAGGTCGTAAAGGTGCCCCTTCGGCACGAGTTCAGTTGGAGAAAAATGTAGGGGGTAATGGTGAGAAGAGGCCTCCTCCTGAACAACCCCCCAACCCCAAATAGGATGTATTGAATGCCCTTCAAAATCTGGTTGGGATTATTTTGGACAGGATACCACAGGATAATCAGCACACAGGACTCGGGGGTACAACACGTGAGTGCAGTAGGAGTCCCCCACCTAGAGTTGTGGAGGAATAGGCTGACCATGAGGGTGAGTCAGTACAAATGCCACCACCAGAGGCAGTTGTCCCAGCTTTTGAGAGGGTACCTCGTTACACTGGGGACCACATCAGGGAACTTATACGCCTTAACCCACCACCTTTTTTAGGAGCCATGGGTGGGAGTGAGGCTGAGGCCTTCCTTTTGAGCCTCAAGAGATGTTTTGGATTGTTCCCTTATGGGAGAAATACGAGGGCACACTTTGCTATCCACTTGTTGAGAGGATCAGCAGCTATTTGGTGGAGGATAGAAGAGTTAAAGGGTAATCTGGCTATGGACCCCCTCACTTGGGGCACCTTTTTAGAGAGATTCAGGGATCGTTACCTATCTAAGCACTATAGGCAGTGACAGATTGATGAGTTTCATGATCTTCAGCAGAGAGGGCTCACGGTCACACAGTATGAGTCTAAGTTCTTGGAACTTCTACCTTATGTAGACTATATGAGAGATGAGAAGATAAAGGTCAACTTATTGTTAGAAGTTTGAATGCATCTATATCAAGTTCAATGTGCATGGCAGCACCAGGGAACCTTGGAGAGGCTATGGAAAAGGCCTTGATTGCTGAGGAGATTCAGGGTAGGGGACAGTATGCACAAGATCGGTCTCAGAACTGAAACACCACACCATAGAATTTAGGGTATCAGAAAACACATTGGAAAGGGAATATCAATAATCATAACAATAATAGGAAATCCTCAGGGTCCTATAAGTCCCCTCTGTCTCAGCAGTAGTCATATCAGGGACAAAGGCAGAAGGCCCCTCAGGGGTAACAGGGCTCCAAGCACAAACAGTGGTAGTCATAGACTCCTAGTAGGGATCAGAGGTCACAGGCATCATCGACACCCCCATCTAGGACTCAACAGTCCTCTAGGGGTGGCTATAGTTGTTCTAGCAGGACAGGGGGCTCACACTTTTCTAGACCCTAGGGTACCCAGTTTCAGACTCAAGGGCCATGTTACTCTTGTGGTGCCATGGGGCACTTGGCTAGGGATTGCCGTCAAGGGGGTGGTCAGCGCACTACAACATCAGAGCCCACTGTTGGTGATATGGGTAGATCCCATAGAGTTTTTGCAGTGGTTGACAACTGCCAGGTAGAACATTAGGCTACTGTGATTGAGAGTACATGTATGATTGGAGGTAACAGAGTTACTATTCTATTTGATTTAGGTGCTACATATTATTTTGTTTCTCCATTGGTCGTGGAGCATTGTGGGCTAGTGGAAGCTAGACAAGAAGTTAGTTGGGAGGTAGAGTTAGCCTCAGGTTCTAGAGTACTTGTCACTTCCTTAGTTAAGGATTGCCAGATATAGATTGGTACCATGACTACCATTTTAGATCTACGTATCACTCCTCTTGGATCCTATGGGATAGTACCAGGCATGGATTGGCTTTGTGCACATACAGCCAAGTTAGATTGTTGGTAAAAGAAGGCAGAATGTTTAGATGACAATGGTAATGCTATAGTAATCCCAAGGGTTTAGAGCGCAGTATCCATTCATATTATTTCTGCTATGCAGCTTAAGCGGTGCATGCAAAAAGGGTGCTAGTTATTTCCATCATGATCAATGATAGGGATGAGGAAGTAGAAAAGGAAAATTCTCTTGATAATCATCCCATGTTACAAGAATTCACAGATGTGTTTCCTTTAGAATTACCCAGTATGCCTCCCCATAGAGCAGTTGATTTCCATATAGACCTCGTGCCAGGTGCTACACCAGTATCTAGAGTACCATATAGAATGTCTCCTAATGAGAATAATGAGCTCAAGATTTAGCTCAAGGAGCTCCTTGAGAAGGGGCACATACGACCTAGTATCTCTCCTTGGGGTGCACCAGCTATCTTTGTCAAAAAGAAGGATGGATCACTTAGATTGTGTATGGATTACTGGTAGTTAAACAAGTTAACCATTAAGAATCGATATCCACTGCCTAGGATTGATGACTTGTTCAATTAGTTGTAGGGTGCGTGTGTGTTCTCCAAGATAGATCTTAAATTAGGGCACCATCAGTTGAGAATCATTGAAATTGATATCCACAAGACAGATTTTTAGACTAGATACAGACATTATGAGTTCACTATTGTGCCTTTTGGTCTTACAAATGCCCCCGTTGTATTCATGAGCCTCATGAATGGGGTATTCCACACTTTCCTTAACAGATTGGTGGTTGTGTTCCTTGATGACATACTGATATATTCTCATAATGAGAAGGAACACAAGGAGCATTTGAGATAGGTATTACCGTGCTTGAGGGATAACTAGTTGTATGGCAGTTTGTCAAAATGTGCCTTCTTCAGAACATAGGTCCGATATTTAGGCTATGTTATTTCAGGTGATGGGATCTCAGTGGACCCATCTAAGATTGATGCCATTATGAATTTTCTAGCACCTACTACTGTGACTGAGGTCAAGAGTTTCATGGGTCTCACAAGATATTATAGGCAGTTTGTTCAAGGTTTCTCTAGAGTGGCTCATCATATCACATCCCTACAGAGAAAGGGAAATAAGTTTGATTGGATAGAGAAGTGCAAGAGGGCCTTTCAGGAACTCAAGAAAGCACTTACTAGTGCACCTATTTTAGCAGTGCCAGAGCCTACAGTGGACTTTGTAGTCTGCACTGATGCTTCCTTGGATGGTTTGAGGGTAGTACTTATGCAGGATGGGCGAGCTATAGCATATGAGTCTAGGAAACTTAAGACTCATGAGCTCAATTACCCTACCCATGACCTTGAGCTTTTGGCAGTAGTGCATGAATTAGTATGATGGTGACACTTTCTCTTGGGACATTGATTTGAGCTTCATTTAGACCATCATATTTTTTAGTATATATTCACTTAGCCGAACCTTAATTCTAGATAGAGGAGGTGGATGGAGTTCTTATGTGAGTATGAATTTGATGTCCATTATATCAAAGGAAAAGAGAATGTGGCCACTGATGCCTTGAGTAGGAGGTGACATGAGTTATCATCCATGATCACTGGTACAGACTTGAGAGATCATATACTACACCATTTGCAGGAGGATGAATTATATATACAGGTTTGTCAATTGATCCGATCTCAGAGACCCCTTGTGGGGAGATTTTCAAAATATTCCTTGGAGTCTGATGGACTACTACGTCATAGAGGATGCATCTATGTACCTTCTTCTAAGGATTTGCATAATATCATCATGCTAGAGGCTCATAGAGCCCCTTATGTAGCACATCCTAGAGTTAAGAAGATGCATGCTGATTTGAGACAACTCTATCATTGGCCGGGTATGAGATAGGACATTGCGGAGTTAGTATCCTGGTGTATGGAATGCCAGAAGGTTAAGGCCAAGCATGGTCATCCTGGAGGGCTCCTTCAGCCTCATGAGGTACCTATGTGGAAGTGGGATGTTATATCCATGGATTTTATTGTTGGTCTCCCTATGTCATCTCGACGCCATGATGCTATCTTGGTGACAGTTGACAAGTTGACCAAAGTGGCCCACTTCTCACCTATCTGTACCACCTTTACAACCCCAGTAGTGGCACAGGTCTTCTTGAGAGATATAGTTAGATTGCATGGAATTCCTCAAAAGATCATTTCTAACAGGGATTCTCTCTTCACATCATCTTTTTGGAGAGAATTACAGGCAGCTTTGGGCACCAGGCTCAACTTTAGCACAACTTATCACCTAGAGACAGATGGTCAAACTGAGAGAGTAAATCAGGTTCTTGAGGCTATGCTTTGTATGTATGTTATGGATCATCAGGTCAAGTGGGAAGAATATTTACATTTAGTAGAGTTTGCCTATAATAATGGGCATCATTCATCTTTGGGTATGCCACCATATCAGGCACTGCATGGTAAACCTTGTAGGACACCTTTGAGTTGGGATAGGATTGAGGATAGAGTTACCATTGGACCACAGCTAGTCCTAGAGATGGAGCAGTAGGTAGCCTTAATAAGGTAGCGTCTCCTAGAGGTGCAAGATCGAAAAAAAAAGTATGTCGATGCAAAGAGGACATATTAGGTTTACATGGTTGGAGACGGGGTCTTCTTGAGAGTGCGGCCTCATAAGAGTCCAATCTATTTTAGAAAGGTCTCTAAGCTTGCACCTCAATTTGTGGGACCATTTGAGATATTGGAGAGGATAGGACCAGTTTGTTACTGTCTAGCCCTACCACCTAGCCTGTCACACATCCATGATGTGTTTCGTGTTTCTATTTTGAGAAAATATATTTATGATGAGTCTCACATGATACATTGGGATGCCTTACAGTTTGAGTCAGACGGGAAGCTAGCATTGGAACCTATTTGCATTTTGACACATCAGATGCTGGGCCTAAAAGACTGAGAGCTGAACCAGGTTAGGGTTTAGTGGGATTGCTATGATGAGGTTATAGCTTCTTAGGAGGATGCAGCGCAGATGAGAGCTCAGTATCCCCATCTTTTTTATGAACACTAGGAGGAAGTTCAAGACTAGGGGGAGGATGTGAGGCCTCACATCGAACTCCATCATAGTTTTCCAGTTTTTCTGCTTATGATAGATTTAGCATATGATACTTTAAGTTTTGATGCACTATGGACCTTATAGATTTTATGCTTTATGTCATGGATTGATCATTTTGGATATTTGGACACATGATGCTTTATGATGCACCTTATGTACTATATTATGTTTACTATTATGGACATTTATTCTGAGACAATTGATTTTTTAATACATTATGATTATGTTATGGGTTATTGATGAATTTGGGAATGATTATAAATTGATATTTAATTGTGATTTCATGCAATGTGAATCTTACCTTATGTTAAATGCTTAAAACAAAATTAATGTATTCTTGTGATCTTAAGTAATAAACTTAGTATGTTGATGTTTTCATTAAATTTTGAATATTGCTTATTTCCTTATGATGTATATTTATCTCCTCGGACTATTGATATTTGAATTGAGTGTGCAGGTAAGAGACCATGGTATTTTATCTGGGGAACCAAACAAAGGGATATGTCAAATCAGTTTGAGCCAAGATTGCACCTAATGAAAACAAGACCTCGTTGTTTCATAATTTAATTCGTAAATGTATTTAGTTGATTGTGGAAGTGTAATCCTTAAATGTATTTCTTAATTCTTTGTGAGTTTTGCCTAAGTGGATTTGACATGGCCTAGTGATGTGTAAATGTTGTGTGTGTCATTTGACACTTGTGTTGTGTACTTAAGGCCATGACATGTCAACTTGGGAATGGTTTTCCACCTACTTAGATTAGTACATTAGTGAATCCCCATTTTCATACCTTGGTTTGGGGGATGGGGGTGTGGTCATCTCATTGGGATTTAGAAATTACTCTTAAAGTAGACTTTTGGAGGGGTTATGAAGTGTCTAGGGGTGTGTTGGGGTCATTTTTAGGTATCCCACTTGTTATAGCAATAGATAAGGACCATTTTAACCCTAGGATAGCCTCTGGTTGACCATGTGACCCTTCCAAAAAGTCAGTTTCCCAAGTTGGACGAAAATAAACTCTTAGGAGTCTTGACTTTGGGTAGACCACCCTTCCATATTTGTGCTAAGACATAATTCACCTTTTAGAAGTTCCCCTTTTTTTATGTATTTTTAGTAAGGTGTAAGAGTTTAGGGTAGAGGGACCAATTAGAGGACTTTCCTTCTCCCCATGAGATTTCTAGTGGATTTTTAGTGGGAACTCTCCATGTTGGAGAGTTTGAACACCCACTCTCTAACTTAGAGGCACAACTAGAGTTGGTGATCTTGGAAGAAGGAATTGGGATAAAAGGGAGCTCTTCTACAACTACCTTTCCTTAAGCTTGGATTCTAGGTTGGTGGAATTGTTGCAACCCTTTCTTGTAGTTTTTATGTGTTCTTGCAAATATGGATGTTGTTGTGTTTATGGACTCGTTGGAGCCATGATCTTGTTATTATTTTAATGTTGATGTTGTTGCAATGCTTTTATTTTATTTTCTTTGTATGTGTTGTTAATGGCGGTATCAAGGCTCACTCACCCTTGGGAGGGAAGAGTAGCCTTGGGGGTGGAGGATTTTTGACAGCCCTTGGTGTAGAGTCTCTCCTCAAGGAGGAGAGGGAAAAAGCATGGAGTATGGGCTCCATGAAAGCCTCCCTTGTTGTTGTTTCATTTGGGGGTCATAAGGGTATGATGTTGTTCTAGTTTGAAAATGAGAAAGGAAGTATTTGGGCAGCCATGTGAAGGCTGAGATTTTAATTTTTGGGTTTGGCCTTCTCCCTTGGGTACTTGGTCCACTTCACCCCATGTAGGATATTTGAGTGATCCATTGTGAAATCCTATGAGAATGGGAGTTTATGTGAGTTGTTCATGTTTCTTTTTATTTTTGTTTGTTGCATATTTGTTACCCACCTTTGTTTAGTTCCCCAAGCTCGGGGCTGGCCTCATAAGTGGCATAGGTTGGGTGGAGAGAAGCCCATGGTTTCTAGTTTTCCCTTGTCTTTTTCTTTTGCAGATTTCTCTTGAAGCTAGGTAGAGCCCAAGTTAAAAGAAAAAAGGTGGAGAAATCTCATTATTTCATGATTATTGTAATAAGCCTTTAAGGCTGAAAGTTAATTACTTTTTCTTAGAAAGAAGCCACATATGTAAAAGAAATGAAGCATTGAGAATGTGCAAGAATGTTATCTTAAAAAGCTTTATGAAAGAATATTTGGAGTTTTCAGTTTAGTAAATATTTTCCCTTTCTATTAAGATGATAAAATTGCACCAACAAAGAAATTTTCTTAGAGATAATTCTAGGTGAAAATAATTGTATTTTTCAATAGGAAGGTAAAATAAAATAAGATTAGAAGTTGAGCATAGTCTTCTTGTGTAAATTTTTATATTCTGTTAAGTACCTTATTATGAGACATAATGTTCATTTGGAAATGCTTAAGCATATAACTAAAATCTGCATTCTTTCAAAAAAAAAATTGTTTCCTTAATCTTAAAATGAGAAATCTGAAAGTTAGATACAATTCTATCATTAGTAAATTTACCTTTTTCTTTCATTTTAAGGTATTACAACAAATTTAAGTATTCATTTATATATATAATATTGACCATTAATCTTGAGAAAATAAATCTATTTCCTAGATGCTCTCTTTTGAAAATTTATTTCTCTATTTTGTTTAAAAATAAAAAAAATTAGTATCAGGAATATATATATATATATATATATATAAGGGATTAATAAACAAACCAAAATTATAAAGCAGATTAACATTTTTATTTAAAAAAAATAAATATAAAAAAAAAGACTGTGGGGGGAGGAGGCCGCGACCCCCATCCTCCCCACTCTCCCTTAAAGGGAGGTGGCAGAGGAGAAGGGGCTTGGCCCCCCCCGCACTAGGCGCGACACCGTCGACCATAGTCATGGCCCTTGCGGCAGCAGACTGTGGAGCGATCGGTAACCGCGTGACCAACCCGCCATATATTG
>MU226035.1:830143-862802 GCA_018584345.1 Thuja plicata
CATTTTGAATTTACTCCTTCAAATGGGACCTCTCAAGGCTTAAATCATCATATTTTCTTAAAAATGTGCAATTTCAACAAAAATCAGGATGTTCAAAAAAGTGGGACACACTATTGTGGGACCACCCCTATATGAGTATAGATGGATAAACTATCATTAAATAGGGAGCCTTTTCATCAACTGTTATAAACATAAAATAGGATTTCCTAGCCTTAGACAAAAAAAAAAAAATAATTAAAATAAAATCAAACTTAGAAAATACCAAAAAGTTGGACATTGATCTAGAAGACAATGATAGAATTGAAGATATGAAATGAAAAGTAGATCAAATTGAAGTCTAGTTGATTCTTAAACTTTGAATATACAAGTTATAGGAAGGAAACTAGATAAAAATTAAGAAAATATTGAGTAATGAAGTTAGTTTTGATATAAATATTAATACGTTTACCTTTGTGCAATGTGGAATATTGTTGGTGATTATGACAAGGATGAAGAGTGTGATAGTATGTAATTCTAGGTTTAAAAAAAAAGACTACAAAAGTGTGTTTTCAAGCAAATACTTATTAATGTATCATTATGATAATGTGCTTCATGACTTGTTGTGTAGATTTGTGTGCACCCTAGAATGTGATAAAATATGTTATACCCTATATAAAAAAGGTGTTTTGTATCAAGTAAATCTATGTATGGAAGTGCTTGTGGTCATTGTGGAAACAAAAAAAGGTCTGTTGTGACATGTGAAGTATTCTAGTAAATGTGATGTGCGTCAGGTTGGTGACCTTTTTCCCCTAGCTTGGATAAGGGTAAGATGGGTGTCATATGTGATCTAGAAAAGAATACCCTTTGTGAGAATATTATGTATGAATGTGGTAGATGATGTGTTTTTTGTGAGCCTTATATATTTTTGTATTGGTATTAGCTCCATAGCGTATGCTATAGGAGATGCACACCATGTAATTAGGGGTTGAGTGATAGAAGACACCCATTGGAGTCTTACAAACAAATGTTATGGTGGTAGTAGCTCCATAGTGTATTCTATATGAGGTGTACACCATGTTGAGAGATAGAGGACCTCCATTGACTGCAAGACTCTGAAGGATGTTAGTCCCTATAGACTCCCCACACATGTAAAACTACGTTTGTTGGTTCATCATGCAAACCTACTCCTTAATGTGTTTACCCTTGGGTCGAGGATGGTTCCTATTATGGCACTGATACATGGATATTACGGCAGATATATTGGTTTTTTAGATACATGACATTATAGATTCATTATTGATCATGTCCCAAGTTGTGCCAGACCAATGTTGGTTATATTTTATGTGGTAGAGACCACCTTCATATGGCATGGTATTATATGATTATGTGGTTAGAGAACCACCACTCCCCTCCTCCCTCTTAGTGGCCTTAATAAGGCCACATAGTGCTCGTAATGTGCAATTGTTGATTAAATGTGGATTGTTGATCTAGTTTATTTTGTTCATAGTTTTTATTATTCTTCTTGATATTTCCAACAATACCCAAACAAATTATTGTTGGGATAATTAGCAAAATTTTATTTTGATGGTCTTATTTGCCTCAAGGACATGTCTTTACTTTTTTAAACTAATCATTTACTAATGTGGCCACTCTTAAATTTTACTTATTGATCATTTTTGTCTGGTTTTAGGGTTATTTATTGAGGCCTTTTATTATTGAAAAATGTTGGCAAAATATGTTTGTAATGTAACTTCTATAAAATGTCATACCCAAGAGGGGTTCCTGACAGGTCGTATGGGGGAGTAGATGCGCTAGGGAGTCATTGTGAGGATGGGGGTGCAAATAGGACTGGTATGAGATGGTCGTAATCCATTCCCCCTAGATCATGTGTGTGATTATTTTGTACCTTCCTTTGGAGGCTAACCCCCTTCCACAAACAAAGGGAAGGTACTAGGAAAGGTATGGGGGATTCTTAGAGAAGGTCCCTGTGACACCATCCTTTCCTATACCATCAATATTATGGATAACCATCCTCATAAGCCATTGTGTGAGTTTTGTGTTGTGTTAGTGTATTGTAAAACCCTTGTATGTTCTTGTTGACATTGTAAAGTTATTAATTAGTACAATGTGGAATTACTATAAACTATGAAATAACAAAAGAGATACATATTGTACAATGTAATTATGAATATCACAATGAAATTGGAATGTTAGAGTTACCAACATCATGAGTAATGTTGGGGGTACAACTTAATTGTGATTTGTATATAAAATGAGTTGTGTATCAAGAAACTCTCATGTGGTTTTATTTTAAGCATTGATACTTTAGATGATAATACTAGGTAAGATTTCATTGCAAATTGAAGAATTATGGGAATGATACAAATATGAGATGCATTAGAAATATTGAAAATAAATTATTCCATTGTATGTCATTTTATTCTTAAATTCTTGAAGTGGCTAAATTAAGTAAAATATATCTTAAACATGTTTATGGTTTGAGTTTTATAATTTATAAAATTAAGAAAAAAGAGTATATGTGGGTAAGAGATTTATCTTTGAACATGTGATAATGATGTATGTTCCTCATCAATAAGATTAAAGATTAAAATGTTAAATTATTTAAGAAAGGTTTTTTGATGATAATCATGTCCCTACATTTGGTTACTTCTAGGAGGAAGTTGAAAACAAGGGGAGGGGGATATAAGACCCCGCCTCCTTAAGTACCAATGCAATTTTAAATTTTAAATACATCTAGATTATTTAGGTTTGAATAAGTGGTTGCGTGGTTATTTCATTAGTAAGATTCTTATCTCTCTCTCTCTCTCTCTCTTGAAAATTCTCAATAAAAAAAATAAAAAAAAATAAAATTTATCCTAGGATGATAATTGAACAATATTTATGATCAATTAGTATGAGAAGATAGATACCTCTTGCATAAATTGATTTGAAATATTATGTTAAAATTTTAATTGATGTAATCATGATTACTAGATGAATACAGGGTGTTTATAAGACCTCACCAATTATATGACTAAAATAAACCTAATTGGTGGAAATTTATTTCTTTCATATAAGATTAGATAGGCTAATAGTTATAGCTGAGTTATTTGAGTGACAATACTCTTGTGCTTCATTAGTAAAATTGATTGAAATTAAATGAAAGTTTCTTATTTGAGATACCTTGATAAGTATGTATTTAAAAAAAATATGAAATTTAGATAGGATTTTAAAAATGGTTTCTAATAAGGGATCTAAGAACACTCGTAATCATTTTTGGCATTCTTCCTTCTAATCAATATTTGATACAATGAGGATGTAGTGTATTTTTAAAAAATTGTTTATGAGTTACAATTTCATGATGGATAATTTCATAAAATAGAACTATGAGAATGTGATTAATAACTAATGTTATCAATTATCATGATTTGATTATACTTGTGGTTGTGTTTGCAGGAATGTTAGTGTCCCTACACGACGAAGGAGAAACGATTTTTAAAATACCTCATGAAGGAGTTGGAGTAATTCAATTTATATAGTTAGGAATGAAGAAATATGTTTATCATGCTTGATGGGTAATTACCAAGGGTCAAATTTATTGGGATTGAGAATCCTTGTAAGAGAGTTTATGGTTTTAAAACCCTTGGGTTATGTTAAAACTCGAATGGAGTTTTTTATGGGTCATTATTTGGTTAATTTCATGTATCCTTGTGCTAAAATAGGTGCCTAGGGTCAATACCTTGGGGTTGGGGACCTTTTCAACATGTGATATTATCCTTAGGACTTGATATGATCCTTCAAAAAGTCACTTTTTTGAAAGTGACAAGATAGGGCTTTGGGGAAAGTGTTTTGGGGTGGAGATTCATAAATATCTTAGGAAAAATGAAGAGAAGCCATTGCCCACTTCTCCCTTTGGAGAAATCATGGATGGTGGAAGAAGATAGAGAAGACTGGAGGATCTTGATATGGCTATGGAGGTCAAGATTATGCTCATGGGAAGATAAGTTCTTTCTTCTTTCATATGCTTGGTTTTAGCATAAATTTCTTTTTCATGTATTGTTCCTCAAGGTATTTGTTATATGGGATTCTATAAAGATTTATTTGATAGGAGTAAATGTGATATTGAAAAATAAGCTCTCATCATGAATCTTAATGGTGCACCATATCCTTACTTGCTCGGGGGTTGGCTAGGATCTCTGAGGTCTCATAATGCCATTTGGATGGGAGTGGAGAAAGACTTGTTTATGATTTTTTCCCATTGATGTTCTTGTTTTAATTTCATATGACTATCTATGCTTCTAGCTTAAGTGTTAGCTTATAATAATATTTTAGCCTAGATATATTTCCTTATGCTTAAATTGGAAGAACGAAAATCGATATAAAATATTTACATCTACTATTGTCTACTTGAGTGTTACTTATTTTTTGTCTATTACTTTGGCTTAAATAGAGATAATAGAGGGAGAACTCATGTATTTTCTTCTTAAGATTATACCCATTTCATATATTTTCTTAAAAAAGAATTACTTCATAATAAGAAAAAATAGAAAATAGAAAATAGCATAGACAAGTTATTTAACATTGGCTAGCATAGATCTGGATACTTCATGCTTGGATCATTAGTTATGTATATAATACTAGTAAGGAATCAATAGTGACTAGCAATATTTAAACAGAGCTAATAGAATGGTGATCCTTCCTGGCATGGAGATTGTGTCACTACTCTGTAACGTTTCTTTTGGATTCCCAAATCAAGATAAATAGAACTTATCCACCCTAAACGGATTGAAGAGGCATTTTAATATGTTCAAACCTCATCTTATGGCTTTTGTATCCGGAGACATTTGAAGGCAAGTAGATATCTCAGCAAATAGATTCCTATGCAGACCGCCTTATCCATAGGGACTCCATTTTAACAGTGGAAGCTGCAATTCATAATTGGATGCCTAGATCTCAGGATAATAAAATGAAAAACTTAATGGTATCTGCAATTTCTATTATGTATACATATGTGTAAGAAGAATCTGTAACCAAGTAATAGACTTGGCCAATTGGATCTATAATCTAATCACCTTGTGATTCTTGGCCTAATAGCTATCGATATCTCTTTCTCCATACAATGAATTACCTCAGCCGTTGCCTTGAAAGATAGTTGTAACTAATCTCTTATACCCTTTTTATGCCTCTATTTCATAGCACCTGTATTTGCTAAAAGAAAATATACATATCGTACCTTCTTTTGAAATAAAATAATATACACATATATATGATTTGTATTATCTATGATAATAAATAGAAATAAAAAATAAAAGAAACAAATCAAGAATGTAATTAAATTTAGCGTATTAAAATCCTTAGAGCGACATATCTGATATACAACAGCAAGTGTAGTATAATTTAAAGAAAATGATAGAAAAGTTGTAGCGTGACCATAAAAATTGATGTTATGTAGGAAGAAATTCATATTGGGCAATATCTCAGGTGGCCACCCACTTTTGTAGAAGATTGAATCTTTGGATTGAAGACCTTGCTGTCAGACCAACAGGTTTAGAAGTGAAAGATAAAGGAAATTAATCAATCCCAATGCACAGTCTAACTACAAAGATAACTGCATCTATAAACTCCTTTCATTTTCCATTTACCTCATTTCTCTGTCTTCATTTAATGCAAATATAAATCAACCCACGCCATTAAATATAAATTAACCTGTGCTGAGAAATGGATAGCAGTAAGCCATTGCACAGTAGAAATCTTAAAATTTCAAATAAAAAATAATCTTGTCCATGATAGAACCAAAAGTAGCTTAATACTTATATGTGCTAAGCATAAAAAAAATTAGTTCAAACCTGGTTCAACAACTCTTAAAAATAGAGCAGCCAACGAAGAATGCATGAAAAATATATCACAGGCAGATTCAACCCATGTAATTTAACTATTGTGCATATTGGAAACTAGTAAGTAGATTAGCTAGAAGAATAATTATTTGAACAAAGCTGAGGATTCTCATTTTGGAAACTAATATAAACTTAACAAGTTATATTGAACCTGTTCAAATTTATTGCATGTATTGTAAGCGCAGAATGTATGGAGAAAATATCATTCACAATTCAATCCATTTAATTTAACTACTCTATATATTAGAAACTGGTAAGTAGATTACCTACTAGAAGAATAATTTTGCTTGTTCTCATTCCTTTACTGCCTCCGCCTCTTCTCTGTCTCAAATTTTTCTGCCACCATGGAAAATACCACATCAAAATACAGGGAACAAAGAAAAAAACACAAAATTAGTGAATTATAATTGATACTAATGTTATAGTAGATGCTATAAAGATTGCTAATATGTGGTAAAAAATTTAATACTGATGTTCATGTAGGTAAACACAAAACTAGAGAATTATAATTGATCTCAAGTTCTAAATTCCCTAATTCTGGGAGGTCAATTATTCTCTCAAATAAAATTTACTAATGTAATGTGCATGGTAATTAAACTTTTATTAAAATAGGGCGCATCCCTGATATTGGACAATCTTAGCTTATGCATTGTGAAATAAATATGCTTAATAAAAATAACAATTTATTTGAGGATGGTGGTAAAAAGAAATGGAGAATGAAAAGATTCACAAATTCTAATGTCTCTTTATGATTATTAATTATGAGTTTATTATTACCCTATTCATACAAATGTTAATATTAAATTTACTATAATGGTATTACTAATCCTCTTTGTTAGGGAGAGAATTATATAAATACGATTGAAAGTCTTACCATTATATTATCTCCTATTTTTCCTCCTAAACAAAGGGAGATGAAAATGTAATCCATTCTTGGAATCATTATTTCTTCTTCCTATTTTTCCTCCTAAACAAGTGGAGATGATGATTTTATTTAAAAATGATTTCTTTTAAATACTTATTACATATATTTAAATGTAAATAGATATCTTTCAATGTCAAATTTTAAAAGGAGAGATGAGGGAATGCAACTCTGTTATTTGTGTATATTTAAAGTAATTAGAAAGCTTCTAATAAAAAAATTTATAAATAATATTAATTACTTACCATGCAAATTAAAATTATAATTATGCATACATTAAGTATGTTAGTAATTAATTACAACTTAAACACTTGTATATAAAGGTATAAAACAATAATAATAATAAAAGTGTTCTATTGATTTAATAAAAGTGATTTATAATCTTAAGTGATATAAAGCATAAAGTTACCTAGGTTGGTTAAGTTATATAATGAAAGTTCTTGTAAATTAATTAGTTAATAATTTGTATACAATCTATCAATGGTTATGAAAATAAATAAAAGAATATTTGTATTAAACTACCAATACTAAAGGTATCCTACATTCACCCTAATGGTAAATCACTATTTAATTTCTTCACATTAAACTATCTCTGTGTACTATCATAGTTGGATAGAGCTATTAGGTTACCTCTATCTTTAGGAACATATATATATATATATATATATATATATATATATATATATATAAAATTTTCAAAAAAAAATTGTTTAGTTTTCTTAGTAAAATTTTTGGGCATTACAACATATCCATGAACATCAAGTATCTGGACACCGTTATCCTTTCCATTAGCCTATTCACTTGTTGAATCCATGCTACCCTATCATGATCTTTCTTATCCTAAATCAACCCTCGCTATCCCTATGAATCCTGACAATAATCCTAAACCATCCACTCATAGATTCTATTGACCCTTATCTTGATCTTTCTATCCTATCCACATCACATCCAAAATGACTCTTTGGTCTTGATCAAAATGAAGGATGTAAAATGCAAAAAATGTTCTAAAAGGCCTCTTGACATGTCCACTCTCTTAGACTACACTTGCCTTTCATTGCATCATGTCATTACCCTACATGTTATCTGAACCCACTGCATTAACCTAAATTGTGATATCCCCTTTCCTTATCTCGGGTCATCTTAAAGAGATTGTCCTTGAGGGTCACACTACACACACTTCCTCCATCATTTTCATGTTCAATTTGTTCCCTCATCCATATGTCATACCCCACACCTTGATAGACATGGGGGAAAACAAATGTGATATTTCTTGAGAATTAGTGATCAATGTTAAAAAATTTAAAAACAAAAATAAAAATTTAAAAAATCCCCCAAAATAGAACTTTTTTTAAAAATCCGAAAAAAAAATCCTTTAAAAATTCAAAAAAAATAAAAATCCAAAAATATTTTATAAAGTCTTAGAGCTTCATTTGCATATACCAAGCTTTCGTCATAATTTTGAATTTTTTTTGAGTCCAAAATCTTTCTATCCAACTATGGGCACAATTAAAAACCAATGAGCTCATCAGGACAAACCCAATTGACACAAATGATTGCATCAAACCAAAATCATGACACTCGAACCCTTTGATTCATATCAAATTTCAAACATTCCAATTTGATCGAGATTCAACATCATGCCAATTTGCAACATCAAATATGATCAAGCCTTAATCATGATTAAAAACTTGAATAAAGATCAAAATGGATGAAGTTCTTCTGGAATATGGAGCCACAAAGAAAAGAAATGTTATTTTGGGGTGTTACTTGATTCTTCAATCATGTCTTTTTTAGCAAATCAATAATATCTTTGACTAGATAAGAAATGATGGAGGCATGAGATTTTCTTGATTCCTATGTATCTTCTTGTTATATTGATTCATATAAGTATGTAAACTCGTCTAATGACATGATCATCAAAGAATCATCAAGGATATTTCTATACGGAAGGAATCAAATCTCTATCTGTTTATGCAAATGGATACCTTGGCTATTTAGATCTTCCATATCTTAATCCCAAAATCCCCTTGCAACATTGGAACAGATAAAAGTGGTATTCATACTCCCATGGTCAAACCAGTCAGGGTTGTACCAACTTCATTGTTGAAATTCGAAGAAAGGAGGTATTTAGATCATCATAGTTTGCAAATATAACCAGTGAGGATTATACAAACTTCAAGTTCCAAACACTAATATATTTGGGGTAAATTTCCGATGACCATTTCTGATGGCTATGGTATTTCTTTTTCTCTATTGAATTTTACAAAGGGAAATTTGATTTTTAAAACAATGCCTGTGTTTGTCAGAATTTTGACGACAGATGATGACATCAAAATTACAAAAACCATGGGTATTACTTAAAAAAAAAATAGTAATGTTATCTCATTTTCGTGCAACGAACCATTATAAGTTTGAGAGACCGGATCAAAGGTATTAATTTGTGTTATTTTAACTTTCTCAGCTATGAAATTGGTGTTCCCCTTGAATTGTTTTTCTAAGACCGTGTTTATAATATTTTTTTCTTTGCGGTGACCAAAAAAAGGAATCCATTCTATCTCTCTATCTCTAATCAATATCTATTATGCTTACTTTGGGAGAAAGATGGACAACTTGCATGCATATTTTACATAAATGTTAAAAGCATAATTCCTACGGTCCATACACTGATCGAATGTTAAACATAATGTTGATACCATCTAAACCCTCTTCCATCAAATGCTAATGCCTTTTCAATTTTCTTGAAAGTTCTAAAGATTTTTCAAAAAATGATTTTAAGCAAATCCTATAATCATTTCATTCCTCGGAGCCACATTATTGAGGCTTTGCATTCAACCTTGATGTGGCTTCTTCCTGCATCCATTTTTTTGCATACATGTATACTAGGGAAGTTACAGTAACCTCATGCCCTTTTCTTTGTGTTTTTCCTGTCCACATTGCCCTAAACATACTATTTCCCTTTATGTTAGAACCCTATTTTGTATTTCAATGCAATGATGACATAGATATTGGACAACCAAGGTAGAGGGATGTCATGCATTATCAGTGCCATAGAAGCCTCCCTTTTATCTCATGTCATCCCTATTTAATATGAAATGTAGGAGGTCACCCAACTTATCCTCTCCCTTTCTTGTCCATTCCCCTCTTTTTATTATTTTACTTTTATTAATATTTAATCCATGCAATGCCCAGCTCAAAGGGCCTAACATGAGGATGTGACACCCTTCAGTTAGTTCATATATTTTGATGGTTTGGTCTATTATTATCTTCCCATGCAAACATAAACATGTGTTTCCTAAATTGGTATTAATTCCTAATACATTTTAGAGTTGATAAAGCGGTTAGGAAAATCGAGAAGCTAGAAAGTATAAATGTACTTCATTTATCCATCTAAGAAAACATTTATGATTAAACACAATACGCTTCTTAAAACCAAAATACTTGAAACCCCCTTAGGCTATTTATGATGCGTCGTAAACTCCCCATGATTTGCAGCCATCTTTCCCTATTTTTATCACAATCACAAATGTCAAGATTCAAGACTACTAAGATACACATTCACTGCAATATAAGTCATAAATGCTAAAATGATTAAAGAACTTTAGGAAGAAGACCTTGCAGCTGCAAGTGCATGATCAAACTCATGAAATCCAACAAAAAGTATAGTCCCAATGTACAAGTAGCCAATGTCTCTTACAAGAATACCTAATCTAGGTACCTAACATTCAAATGAAAATTCAAATATTCAACCACTAGACTTAGGTGCTCTTATAAAATGTGTTTCCTTAACCTTTTGGCATAGAGTAGAATAAAATAATTTTCATGGCACATAATACCATGTTACTAACCCCAAGAAGAGATACATATAATGAATTCTTTGATTTCTCCATTAAGGAATTTCCTTCTTCATGAGAAGCCACAAAACACCTTGACTCCCATATAAGAATATGAAAATCATGAAAAATTAAAAACCTAAGAAGAAAATGTGCAAATATACATGTAAAGGAAATGGATTTATCAATTATTTCTTATAAATGGTATATGATATCATGATGAAATGTTTCTAATAACAATGTACAATGTCATAAACACAATAAATCTTTAAGATAGATGACATCATAAAACATAACATCTTTATAAATATTCTAATTGTCTAAATTACATCACTTTACAACCCAAGATGTCCATGGAGCAATATAGCTCATTAAAAGTGATGATAGCCAAAATGTAATGTACTAATTATTTTCATTTTTGGAATTTGTTCATGTAATGAATGTAATTTTTGTTTTAGATAGTGTGCATCAAATGTAGTTTGTAGTTCAGGTGGTTTAGATATTGTGTATCAAAAGAATTTTTTAGTTTAGGTCATTTTAGTAGTGGCCACAAGTGGGATATGACTTGTGAGTAGGAAAAATTATTAAACAAGAAAAAATAAATACATGGTGGTGAGAATAATATATCAAGTTTCTAAAACAACTCATTCTATTGGCTAATTTTCATGCATTGACTGTTTCAATCCTCTCTACATTCAAAACTTAGGCCATAGTCTTTACACTTTATTTGCACCAAGTGTTTTAATACACTCTATATAATATGCCTGGTACCTGATAGTGCTTCTCTTCTTGAACTCTATCTATGTCCATAGATGATTTTTCTTTGCAGTGTATATCCACACAAACTGATGAGAAATGTTGGAAGGAAGGATAATGTAGATTCCAATATAGTGATGATAGATATTTATATTTATCCCTCTAGGCCTTGTTTTTCCTATAAGGAAGACATTACATATCTTTGCATATTTATTGCATTCTATTACATTTTGGGGCTCTATTGGACCAATTACATTTTTAGGACCTTTTAGGTTACATTCAACTCCATTTTTCCTGAAATATTCCTTGTGCTCCACCAAGCACTCCTTGTGTACCTCAGGCCCTTTTTGCCATGTCATGGTGCTCCTACACCAGTATATCTTCCTTAAATTCAATAGATAGATTACTATCTAATAAACTACTCATTGTGAAATTAAATTTTGTGTGTTGTCACATTGCAACAGATGTATCCCCACTCCATAATTGAACAACCTACAAAGATAGATATAGAGATATAAATCATTACATCGTTTAAAGATATTAGTTTTTCAAAATCTATAATGTTACTTATTTTTTTTTACAGATATGATTGTATATAATTTTTTTATTAATATTTTGAATCACATTCTATGTTCTATTATCAGAATGTTAGAAAATGTAAAAAGAAGAAAATTTATATTTTTGTAGACCCAGGATGACTAAAAAGATGTGGAAAGGGCAGAGATAGATAGGAGAGGTCACACACAAATCCAAGTTTTATCTCATCCCATCCTTCTTTTCGCTTTCCCACATTATTTAAGTCTGCAACAATGTATTATTTTCTTCCTTTTGATTTCTAACATTCTAATGATGGAACACGAAGTATTTATGATCTAAAACATTGATGAAAGAAACAATATGTAATACCATCCAAAAATACTCATTATGGATCAGGAAGTATATATGATCTAAAGCATTTATGCAAGGAAAAATATGTAATCCCTGCCAAACATGGAGATCAGACTCTTATGCATCTCAAGGGTATTACATTTTTATGCTCTCGAGATACCCTAGATCAGGGTTCTGACAGTTTCTATTCAAAACTAAATACCTTCTTAAATACTTAATGGAAACTACTACCACAAAAACCAAAAAAAGTAGATTCTATGTACTAAACCATAAAATAAATGGTTCTTCAAAATAATCACAAAACAACTGAGATCAAATGCCTAAAAATCACTGTTATTGCTGACTGAACATGGAAATTACAGGGAATTCAAATTTTATTGATAAAAAACCCTTTATTGCACAGTGTGATGAAATGACTGATCTTCTATAGTCTTAAAGAATACTGTTTCCATTAATTTTAGTATTTGTATAAACTATGATGACTAATCATTTGAATGGTGGACATGGGATCCTCTATCATATGGCCAACATGAAGACATGTAACTGATTGAATGTTTGAAGATATTAAGTTGATCACCGAAATGCAGAAAGATAATGCAAGACATTAGATCAGTTAATGGATTGTATTTTCATTGATGTCAACTTCATATAATCTAATTGGTTATAATCAAAGTGTCAAAGACTTAAGAGAATCAGAGAGATAAATATTATGCTTTCAGTAATGCATAAAAGACAAGCATTCACTATGTGACTTCAAACACCAACAACCAGTGGAACCTGATGGACAGAGATCACCGAAACTCAAATCACAGTGATGCCCAAGAAAGAACACCGACGATCATTACTGATGAGCATAATCACAAGCATAAATGACAGCTAGAAACATAGTGTAAACCGGTGGAGAAGCCCAAGGAGAACTGGAGTGTTGACTGAAGCTATCAAAGAGTTAAACACTGAAATTAACTTGAGTTTAGAAATGAAAAACTATCTAGCTGGAAAAGCTAAATATGGAATTAACTGGTAGTTATCTTTATTTTCATTGACAAGATAAAGTCAAAGATAAGTAAAGGATTTAAATCTATTTTGTCAAGTTGGAAAAAAGATCTCTATGAGATAAAATAGGATTTTTGCTTTATATGTAATTGGCTAAAATTGTGGATCACTCCAAGATCAAGAAAATCAAGAACCTAACAATGGTGATATCATGTCTAGAAAGAGACAACTTAATTCATTATGAAGAGAGTGGGTGAATGAATGAAAAGAGGATACTGAAGAGAAATTGATGAAGAGAACCATCATACAGTCCTGATCAATCAAGTTGAGGAAAGAGATAAAGTTTTCTATGGACACCGAGCAATAGAGCACAACATCACCGAGTAGAACTAAAGTGGAGCAAAGGTATTAAAAGAGAAATTGATCATATTAGTTTTATGAGATTACAATAGATCTAAAAATCTGCAAGTATAAGCTATATATTTGAACAGATCATACTACTTTAGTTTAACCATTGATTCAGAAAGTCTCTTAGTCGAGCGGGATTTAAGATGCTTTCTATATTGAGATACATCCCAAGGAGTATCAAAGAGCTTGATCATGAAGATAACATGAGATGCCAGATACCTATTGACAGGCCAAGTGAGTGTTTGATCAAGGATGGTAGCATAGAGATGCCCAATATCAAGTGACAGACTAAACTTTTAAATCCTCTAACAAGGTCACACCTAACAGTGTGTTTGTAACCTTTATCAAGGTTGGCTCTTCACCGAGATCACTTTAGAAGAGTGAAAATTTTGGGTTACTGGTCCCAAGTGGTTTTTTCCCTTAACAAGGTTTCCACATTAAAAATCCATGTGTCAATATGTTTATGAGTCATTACTTTAGTGTTTTTCATTACACATAGCTTAACTGGATTGATCGGTATACTCTAGATAATTTACTATCTTTCGGTAAATTAAGAGACTTCTATTTGGTAAACATACAGTATAAGGTTTAAAAAAAGCATTCCAATTAGTAGTAATTTGATAATTGTATTTGAAGGCATTCATATTATAGAACTAAAGATAACTAGAGGCTTTACTATGGTACTAAGTTTTTGGGTTGATTATTGGAAGATTTTGAGGCCACTGATTCACCCCCCTCTCAATTATTACTAACAATTGGTATTAGAGCTTGTGTTCTTAGAAAGGGAGTTTAACATCTCAAGAAAAAGATCACAAGATGAATAGATGAGATGTGCCCAAGTTGAATAAAGACAATTTTGCATCATAGAAAAGCAGAATAAGACTCCACTTATCAGGTATTGGAAATGATATTACTCAATACCTTGATACTGAATATGATTTGCCTACAGGACCTCACACTCTTGAGAAATTAAGAGTAAAGCATGAGAATAATTGCATGATGATATAACTTGCATCATCACTCTCCGATGCTAAGTTTGAAGATGTCAAAACTTGCACCTTTGCAAAGGAAATGTGGGATAAGTTGAAGCTAGTACATGGTGGAGATGCCAATGTACTAAGAGAAAAGGTAGAAAGCCTAAGAGGGAGGTTTGATGACCTAATGATAAAAGAAGGAGAAAACATCACTCAGTATAGCTGCAAAATCAAGGAGGTAGTGAATTCTATCCGAGGAGTTGGAGGTGTACTTGAAGAGGAGACAATGGTAAGTACAATATTAAGAACCTTATTGCCTATATATGCTATTAGAGTTTCTTCTATTCAAGAAATGAGAGTAGTTGCAAACAATATAGTTACTCTAGATAGTCGAATTGGTAGAATAATTTTATTTGAAATGAACAACTTTGATAATATTGTCTTACCATCTATAGAATTTGCATTCAAATCTTATTTAAAGATAAGCAATTCAAGTCATAGACATGCTATTAGAAATTATAGTGACAATGATAATGAGGATCAAGGACTTGATGAGAATGAAGCACTAATAGAAAGAAGATTGCAGAGAGGAAAAGGTAGATACAAAGGTATATTACCAATTGTATGTTTCAATTGTAAAGAGGTTGGACACTTTGAGCCAAGATGTCCAAACAAAAAAAAAGATGACAGAGAAAATGACAGATCATATGAAAAGAAGTTTGATAGAGGTGATAATAGAGATTACTGGAGCAACCGACAATCTAACAAAAGAGATACCCAAGACTACAAGGACAAAGGGAAGAAAGCTTTTTACCTAGCTGAGAATAGAGCTGATGATACTGACACCGAATCAGAAGAAGACATTGAGATGGCAGTTGTAGCCATGAAGGATGATTAAGACAAAGAAGAAGAAAGGTATGTAGAAACTGCACTCATATCTAAAGTTAGAAAGAATGATGTCTGGATCATAGATAGTGGCTACGCTCACCATATTACTAGTGATAAACAAAATTTTGAAACTTTAGAATACTATAATGGTGGTTTAGTGAGAATTGGTAATGATACACCTTGTCCAGTTGAAGGTAAAGGAACCATAATGTTGAATAACCTGATAAAATGTGAAATGCTTAGTAGTTAAAAGGACTAAATTACAATCTTTTAAGTGTTTCATAGCTGAATAACATAGGTCACTGAGTGGCATTTGAAAATAAGAAGGAAAAGATCTTCAATGAATCAGGAAGTTTAATTGGAACCGGTGAGTAGAAAAAGGTAACCTTTTCTATCTTGATGACACTAAAACCACTTGTTTAATGGATAGAAACAAATACATATGGTTGTAGCACAAAATATTGTGTCATGTGAATATTGAAAACATGATAAAGATAAGCAAAAAAAGGAATGTCAGAGGCTTACTGAGCATGACTAAGCCCGAGCATATCATGTGCAAAAATTGTCAAAAAGGTAAGATGACAAAGTCTAGTTTCAAGAGTAAAATCCATACATCTAATGCAATTCTAGAATTAGTCCATACAAATCTATGTGGACCCATGAGGACAAAGAGATACTATGGAGATAGGTATTTTTCTGTCTTTGTTGATGATTATTCTAGAATGATGACAGTCATGTTCTTAAAAGTTAAATCAGAAGCATTTAAGATGTTTAAATGGTACAAGGCTATGGTAGAAAAACAAAGTGAAAAGAAATTGAAATGCTTAAGTTCAGATAGAGGAGGGGAATTTCCTTCAGATGAATTCACTAACTATTGCAATGAGCATGGAATTAAAAGATAGGTTTCTGCACCAAGAACACCACAGTAAAATGGAATTGCTAAAAGGAGAAACATATCAATTATTGACTGTGCAAGAACATTGATGATTGAGAAAAACATCACTCAAACTTTCATGAGGGAAGCTGTCAGTACTGATGTCTACACATTAAATAGAGTACAATTGAAGATGGAAACAAAGAAGACAAGAGGACTGCAATAGGTTTTTTTATATAGAACCTGACACTCTACCTGAGAAACAGTGTATCACTCCCTAGAAACAGAACATTGCAACCGAGCATCATGATGCAATTACCAAAAAATAGGAAAATCCTCAAGATGATGTTCCAAACAATGGAGATGAGAAAAAAGGTCAAGAAGATGATCAGAATGATGAACAAAGGGCTGAAATGAAACTTTCCAAGTATGTCAGAAGGTGTCATCCAAAAAATCAAATCATAGGAGACAAGAAGGCTGGGAAAAGAACAAGAAGTAAGTCACTAAACACTAGATATTTAATTTTTGATTTTGAGCCTAAATCTGTTAATAGAATGAAGAATGGATCAATGCTATGAATGAATAAATAGAAAGTATTAAGAAGAATAGTACATGGACACTAGTACCGAGACCAGATGACAAGAATGTCATCGGTACCAAATGGATATTCAGAAACAAGCTGAATGAGAATGGAGAAGTCACAAGAGACAAATCAAGGTTAGTATGCAAGGGATTTACACAAGAAGAAGGTATTGATTATGGAGAAAACTTTGCACCCATTTCTCAACTAGAAGTAGTTAGAGTCTTACTTTCTTATGCTGCATTTAAAGGATTTAAGGTATACCAGATGGATGTTGAATCTGCATTCCTAAATGGAATACTAGAAGAAGAGGTATACATTGAACAAACATAAGGGTTTGTTGATTCAGACAAGAGAAACATGGTATGTAGACTACATAAATCATTGTATGGATTGAAACAAGCACTTAGAGCCTGGTATGAAAGTCTTCACTCCTATCTCATTAGCATAAATTTGTTAGAACAAGTGAAAATAGAAATCTGTGCTTAAAAGAAGATCCGATGGTAATATTCTAATTGCTGAAATTTTTTTTGATGATATCATTTTTTGGGGAAATGAATTGTTATGCAAATCATTTGCTAATGAAATGAGGAAAGAATTTGAAATGTCTATGTTTGGGGAGATAAAATTCTTTCTTGGTCTATAAATTCTTCAACAAGATGTAGGCATATATATCACTTAGTCTAAATACATCAAGGAAGTGTTGAAGATATTCAAGATGGAAGATTCCAAACCAGTTGGAACACCTATGGCTACCAGATGTAAGCTAACAAAAGAAGACAAATCTAATGAGGTAAATTAGACTTATATAGATCAATGATTGGGAAAATAATGTATGTTGTTCACACCAGACTAGATATAACACATGCAGTTGGAATAGTTGCAAGATTATCTACTAATCCCAAAGAATCACATATGACTACTATCAAGAGAATTCTGAGATATTTGAAGAACACCGAGGACTATGGATTATGGTAGAAAAGAGAAGGAAAACTTGAGCTACAAGTCTAGATACAGATGCTGATTGGGCTGGAAACATTGATGACCGAAAGAGCACAACTGGAGGAGCATTGTTCATGGGTGACAGACTCGTCACATGGATCAGCAAGAAGAAAGGATGCATCTCCTAGTCTACTACAGAAGAAGAGTATGTGGCTACTGCTGCAAATTGCTCCAATATTGCCTAGATCAAACAATTGTTGGAAGGTATGAATATGAAAATTCTTGAACCAGTAATTATCTATTGTGATAACACCAGTGCAATTAACATTTCTAAGAATCCAGTCATGCATGCTAAGAATAAGCATATTTCTATCAAGTATCACTGTCTAATAGAACAAGTGCAAGAAAAGGAGGTGACACTGGAATATGTTCAATCAAAGGAACAATTAGCTGATATATTCACCAAGCCATTACCGAAGGATACATTTGAGCACCTAAGACAGAGACTAGGGGTCCAACCCTTGTCTATTAGTCAGTAAGCTGACTAGGAGACTGCATCAGCATACACATAATCTGAAGATCACTCATGTTGATGCAAACAATGAGATGAACAACAACAGATACATCTGTACACAACAAGGTACAAGTATGCACCAAATATTTGAGACATTGTATTGCTAATGGATAGGGAAATTCAAGGAATACATTATATAAAGAGATGGAACATGATATAGATGATTTTTTTTTGGAATTTTTGTCAAAGGGATAGACTATTCCATTATAATAAAGGGATAGATAAGATAAAGAGAGAGATATGATAAAGGGAGAGATTATCTCATTCATCAGAAGAGATTATATCATTATCCATGAAGTGAAGTTCTTGAAAATTAGAAAGGAAGAGTTAATCAATATTCAAAGGGAGAGAAATTTATTACATATGAAATATCCATCTAAAGGAGAGAAGTAACAAAGGGAGAGAGTTTGGACAAAGAGAAACATTGTTGTCAAAAGAAAAAGAGATTATCAAGAGGAGGAATAATCAAGGCAGAGCACATATTTCATATTGTATTAGTGATAGTATAGTATGATAATGTAGTATGTTTCCATCAATGCCAAATGAAGAGATTGATGACATGTAACTAATTGAATGTTTGAAGATATTAAGTTGATCACCAAAATGTAGAAAGATAATGCAAGACATTAAATCAGTTAATGGATTGTATTTTCATTGATGTCCACTTGATATAATCTAATCGGTTATAATCAAAGTGTCAAAGACTTTAGAGAATTAGAGAGCTAAAGATTATGCTTTTAGTAATGCATAAAAGACAAGCATTCACTATGTGACTTCAAACACCGACGGCTAGTGAAACCTGATGGATAGAGATCACCGAAAGTCAAATCAAAGTGATGCCCGGGCAAGAACACCGACGAGCATTACTGATGAGTAGAATAAAAAGCGTAACTGACGGCCAGAAACATAGTGTAAACCGATGAAAAAGCTCAAGGAGAACTAGTGTGTTGAATGAATCTATCAAAGAGTTAAACACCAAAATTAACTTGATTTCAGAAACAAAAAATATCTAGCTGGCAGAGCTAAATATGGACTTAACTGGTAGTTATCTTTCTTTTCATCGACAAGATAAAGCCAAATATAAGTAAAGGATTTAAAGTTGTTTTGTCAAGTTGGCAAGAAGATCTCTATAAGATAAAAAAAGAGTTTTGCTTTAAATCTAATTGGCTAAAATTGTGGATCATGCCGAGATCAAGAAAATCAAGAACCTAACAATGGTGATATCATATCTATAAAAGAGACAACTTAATTCATTATGAAGAGAGTGGGTGAATGAATGAAAATAAGATGTTGAAGAGAAACTGATGAAGAGCACCTTTATACAGTCCTGATCAATCAAGCTGAGGAAAGAGATAAAGTTTTCTTCGGACATTGAGCAGCAAAGAACAACATCACCGAGAAGAACTAGAGTGGAGCAAAGGTATTAAAAGAGATATTGACCAAATTAGTTTTATGAGATTACAATAGATCTGAAAATCTATAAGTATAAGTTGTATATGTGAACAGATCATACTATTTTAGTTTAACCATTGCTTCATAAAGTCTCTAAAATGAGCAGGATTTAAAGATCCTTTCTATATTGAGATACATCCCAAGGAGTATCAAAAATTTTGATTATGAAGATAGCATGAGATGCCAGATACCTATTGATAGGCCAAGTGAGTGTTTGATCAAGGATGGTAGCATAGAGATGCCTGATATCAAGTGACAAACTAAACTTTTAAATTCTCTAACAAGGTCACACCTAACAGTGTGTTTGTAACCTTTGTAAGGGTTGGCTCTTCACCGAGCTCACTTCAGAAGAGTGAAAATTTTGGGTTACCGGTCACAAGTGTTATTTTCCCTTAATAGGGTTTTCACATTAAAAATTGATGTGTCAATGTGTTTATGAGTCATTACTTTAGTATTTTGCATTACACACAGCTTAACTGGATTGATCAGTATACTCTAGATAATTTACTATTTTTCGGTAAATAAACATACTGCTATTTGGTAAACATATAGTATAAGGTTTAAACAAATCATTCTAAGCAGTATTAATTTCATAATTGTATTTAAAGAAATTCATCTTATAGGACTGAAGATAACTAGAGGCTTAATATTTTGGTACTAAGTTTTTAGGTTGATTATTAGAATATTTTGAGGCCACTAATTCACCCCCCTCTCAGTTACTACTAACACAACATATAAAGAAATGTGAAATGACTTGAGAGAAGTGTTATTCCAATTTCAAAGGTAATGCAAGTAATTATATCATTGGTTGATAAGTTTGATGATTTGCTGAACATATGATGAATCTTGGAATTCAATCTTGTTAGATGCTTCAAAAATATCAAATTGTGAATCAGGTTCAGGCTGCTACAGAGAGAATGAGAGGCCAATGTAGTCCTGATCTAAAAAATTGATCCATATGCCCAAATGGTGAAAATAATGTCCTTCTACACCCCAATTCTGCATAAGGTTCTTTGCATTGTTTGGGTGATACCACTCAATTATGAGTTTCCAATGATTCTAAATTATGTAAGGGGTTTTTTTTTGGTGAATTGTATAGTGGACTCTCCTATCCCTACATGGTTTCTCTCCACCTTCCATGAAACTAACTAAACTATTTATAATTCTCATCCCCTTCTCTCTTTAAAATATGTTTCTTATTTTTATTTTGCTAGGTAAAGTGGGAGGGTTTTTGGGGCCTTTTTGCTAGCCTCTTTGTCTTGAGATAAAGACATTTTTTGGATCCATGCTCTTATTATAATTATTTAATTTTTTTAATCCTACATCAATACAAAATCCAAGGGAACTTATTGACCCAAAATTATTGTACTCCTATCTCTGCAAGGAAATATAGACTTTTTCAATAACTCATGACTTATCATAACTCACCATCAACTACTAGGCTTTATGGACTTTCAAACAAAAAAATAGAATGAATGCCAAAACATGAGAAGTAAAGTCAATGATATGACTACTGTACCCCTCCTAAAACCTTCCACCATCCAATAAATACACTCCTTAACACAAAATATTGATCTTAATAGGCCTTCTCACACCATAAGGGCATCCCAAACCTGATTTTACATGGTGGACCTATATTAGGATTGGATTTGCAAGAAAAGTTGCTCAACAACTTTTGTTGCAAAATTGACAATTGTTGACAAATTAATGTGAAACTTGACAAAACTATCAAAAAATAGGGCATAAGGAACTTTTTATTTGAGGGATTCTTTTGGTTGTAACCTATCTTAAACCCTTTCAAAAAATCCTTGAGCCACTACAGACCCCTAAGCATGATGAGTGAACCACTACTCATGAAACATGGGTCATTGAGTTTAACTAAAAAAAATACATAGTTTAATCCTTATATAAATATCACTCTTTGACTTGTTATGGAAAATATATCCTACCTATTAATTGATGAGATTAAGAGGCTTCTATTGTAAAGCTATACTTTTCTTTGTAAAACTATGTGGTTGAGACCCAACTATTGCAAACTTATTCTAAATAATTATTACTAATAAGTTAGACTTTGAAATTGGTGTTATGTTGATCTCCATAGAACCTTGAAGTACCCATCCCCCGGATGTCCGTAAACTGGGTAGTTGGAGTACATGATTACTATGTTAGTATGTTGAATGTTAAATGGCTTTTGTTTGATTTGAAATTTTTGTATATTTAAGTATTTTAATTTGGTATATTATTCTGAAACATCATTTCATAACTAACATTTTGACTTCTATATAACTAGTTATTAGAAGACTTTGGTACTTGCGATGTCATTTTGCATAGTTTGTGAAGGTTATAGACCAAAGTTTCCATAGCATGTTTTTTTTTCCTATGAAGAAAGACCATGCCAGATAATATCAGTGAATAAAAAATAAGGAGATAATTGCTAGATTGTGGTCTAACTTGAAAAGAAAAGTTGATGGAAAATGTTATTGTCCCTGCAAAATTTGTAAGGGCTTAAAGACTAGAAGACTTCTAATCAAAATGACTAAGCAACATTGTAGGAACCATGGTAACATTGAAGGGGGACATGATTATCATACATTGGTAAGTTGTTCATTATATCATTTTAAGAGTTTATATACATAAGAAATCACTTGATGATGAGATCATGATCATGGTTTATATATGTTGATCATTTTTATATAGGTCAAGAACCCTAGGGAACATGATATGGACCACCACAACCCAAATAATATGGTTTTAAAAGTTGAGGAACATGGAGGTGTGAATATCGAAGGTGAAGATAATGATCCCATGGAAGATGATAATTATGCACTAGAAAGAACAATTGTAGATGATGCTACAAATACACTGATCCATGACACATTTGGTACTGGTGCAGCTAATCATGATGATCAAGATGACCTTGATGTTGTTCATGATTTACCTCTACTTGAGAAGGCATACAAGGCCCTTTACAAAGACTCCCAAACAACTCTACTCTCCGTTGTATTGTAGTTGGTTAACTTGAAGGTTATGAATGGTTTATCCAACTTAACAATATCACATATGCTAAGGTATCTCATATAATTCATTATAGTTAATAAGTGTGAATCATGTACCATTAATATTATTTATCTTAACAAATTATATATTTTTCTATAGATTAATAGGTGAGATTTTTTTACCACCATCAAATATTCTACCTTGCTCGTACTGAGAATTATCTGCCATTATGAAAGATATTGGAATGGATTATCAAGAAATAGATGCTTGTCCCAATGATCATATTACATATTAAAAAAAATGTGAATTTGCAATAGAATGCCCTGACTGTCATACGAGTAGATATCAAACAGATCAAATAAAAAAAAGGTGTCTTGCAAGGTTCTTCGTTATATTCCTATTATTGCATGTATACAACAATTATTCAGGTGCACTATCTTAGCACAATTTATGGATTACCAATGCATGCAATAGAAGCTGAGATGAAATTATTCAAATGCATGCAGATGGTTTTACATTTATGGACATAGAGGAAAAGTTGCCACACTTTAAAGAAGAGCCTCATAATGCCATTGGCAGCGGACATTATCAATCCATTTGGAGAGCTGAGATGTGTTTACTTGGTGTGGCCTATTTTTTTTTATCAACAATAACATTCCTCCATGGATTTCGATAAAGAGGGAGCACATAATGTTTTTGTTTAAGTAACTCTAGGTTTTTAAGGGACCCCGAAACCATTTAACATAGATAATAAAAGATAAGCATAGAAGACCAAAAAAACAACATTCTGTCACAACTGAAGATAGAATACCAAAAAGGGCTTGACCCCAGATTTACATAGCAAAGTTCAAATTAACACAAAAATTGACTAAGAGAAAATTCCAGCAAAATAGAAATGAAAAAAAATTCTAGAAAACAAAAAAGTCTAGCATCACTGATCACTTCTCATATTCACCCATATGGTCTTCCATGTTCAGGATTTCCTCCATCTAAGTTTCCATGTTTTGGATTGAGTCCTGCAGATTTTTAATATCTTTGATTTGGACTGTGGTCTTCTTTCTAGTACTTGATCTAGTTCTGGATCCCAGGCTGGATATATGTATGTCCTATTTTCCTTCTTCCTCCTGCTTAGATTAATCATTATAATTCCCTTCCGGAAGGGTATGCAGAGCTTTCAGATTATCCATAGAATTTTTCATTCCCTATTTGATAATTGTAGTCATCTTCCAAAGCATAACATTATTTTTTCTTGTCTTCTCAGTAATATTTTTCATCCTATTGTCAATCATAGTACTTAAATTTTCTTCCACAGTATTATTATTATTATCATTATTATTATTTACCTTTTCAAAAAACTGTTTGTCTTGCTGATACATAATCACATTATTCCTCATTTTATCCACAATCTCCTCCAGTAGAGAAATAATTTCTTGAAGGTCCTTGCATTTATCCTGAAGCTCTTTCATGTCATCCTGCACCCATTTATCGATGTTGTACCCACACATAGCTTTGTTTCTTGCCACTTGGAGAAGAGATATATTCAGTGCTCTTTTAACTTTAAAATCCTTGTCCCAGAGGTGTTCTTCCAGGCTCCTTTGTTTCTGGTTGTTCTTCTCCTCATCATCACCCACCAGACTCTCAGGGTGCGTTGAGTTAATTTTGCAATAAGTATGCTATTTTTTGGCTTCCTCCTCAGGGTCGATAGAAATGTTATCATTAAGGGACTTTTCAACATCTTCCTCTACAACAATATTCTCCTCATTTTTACTGGCATTACCATTTTTAGTTTAATTCTCCTCAGGATCCATAGACTCTGTATTAATCCTATTCTCTAGAGACTCTTGAATTTCATCATTACTCTTATTATGATTCTCCCTTTCTTCATTAGTATTGTGTTGGTCATCAATATAGGTTTCCACCAGATTATCAATCTTTTTAGATATCTCATCCAAGATTGTATTTTCCATATTCAGAATATCCTCAATATCCCCTTCCTCACCCTAGGCTTAGTGGTTGTAGGGTTATCCATCTCGACCTCCTCTCTATTTCTCTAGTCCCTGATATAAACCTCATCCTTAGAAGAAACCACATCCTACTCATCTTCATTCCTCATACCCTTAACATCATCATAGATACACGGTGTGATATATGCTTTGACAAGGCCTTTGCGGCTTTTTTTGCTGGAAGGTTTGCTGGTTTTTTTTCCAGAAGACATCTGCAAGCTCTTGCATTTAACATTGTCAATATTCTTAGGAATTGGATTATAAATGTGCTTTTTAACATACTCTATAATTAGAAGGATGAACCCCTCATGCAAGATAGGGGAGGCTTTAATATTGTGATCTATAATGCTCTGGTTGAATGATCTTAGCAAATAAAAAGGGAAAGAAACCCTAATGTCATATCTAAAATTATTAACAAGCACAAAGTGGTAGTTGTAGACCTTAGAATACCTACCATCAAGAGTGAAATAATCCATGATCGCTCTGACAAAAAAATCCCAAATGCACTTGATGTTGGATAGATTAACATAATCTAGGTTGCCTTTAACAAGCATCGCCCGCTCCTCATCTATCTTTGGGAAAGTTTTGTAGGCTTTGTTTCCCTCTTTTTTGTCTTTGGATAACTGCATACCCTCCAAAGGGAGACCTATGATTTTGGCCAAACGGTCTAAAGTTAGGGTAAAGGATTTACCCAGAATATTAACTTTACCGTTCTCCCAACTAGAAACATATGCCTTCATAATCTCCTTATTATTACCATGAAGATGTTTGAGGTATCTGTGCACTTTTCCCTTTTTGAGGTTTCTCCAAAAAAAATTATCCTTCCTTTATTTACATTCTATTGGTTCTTCTCTTTTTACATCACCACCCATGTCTTCATTCTCGTTAGTGGTACTATGCTCACTCACTTTCGTCAACTCCTTAGCAGTATTCAACACAATACATAGGCAGAGCTTCAAATGAGTAAGATTATTCACATGCTATCTCTTAATGAACCAAAAAGAATGTGATGCCATAAGATCATAATTATTATGACTCTTCACTTGGCACTTCACCTTCTCCATACCCCAAATCCAAATCTCATCAATCGATATGATCAAAAGGCACTAATAACACCCACCTTTTGATTAATTCTATCATGATTGAGTAATGAATTTATTGTTGGCAAGTTCATTCCTAGGGAGTATATGGCTTATTTTGTGTTGTCATTATGGCAACGAAGTCATATGGAGTTTTGACAGCAAACTTAGCAATGAAAATTGGCTAAGTACAAAAGACAATACATAATAGAGATACACAGATGATTAGAGCACCAGTGCACATGCATATGGGCGATTCAGACTAAGCGCCTTCAGACATAAGTTCTATGATATGTTCTTATACTTACCCTATACATGCATGGTACAAAATATCAATACAAACAAGTTACAGGAAGAACAATTACACTAGCAGTTCAGAGTACAGAGTATGGAGCTGACTTCAGGACTTTGATTAGCGTGTAATCTTTTGTTATGTAAGGGTTAAGTGCCTATTGTAATAAGTTTGTAACCATGTATTAAACACTATTGTAAACATGCTTAAGCCAAATTATTTGGAAGCATTGTGTATGTTGTTTTTGGGTCGACTAAGGTCTTGTTTATAGTCGTGTCTATTCAGACATAAACATATATATATGCAATGTAAAGATATATTTGAAGTGTCAAAGAAATGAGCAGAGCAGAGAAGTTTAAAGATGTCAGCATGAGATAAAGCCCTTAAAGAAGATAAGAGCATAAGTGCATAACCATAACTGATCAAACATCTGTGTCATAGACATTAGTTCACTTTTGGATATAGTGCATATCTATTCTCAGGAGGTTGAAGCCTTCTTTCTCATTGAGCAGTGAGCTCTCAGACAGTGAGTCCTCACCCCTAACAGGGTTGTTTGTAAAAGACTCCTAACAGGGTCAGGCCTTTAACCAGGTCATTATACTTGCATTATAAAGACTACTCCTAATAGGGCAAAGGAACTTTAACATGTTCATTATACTAGTGCAATATTTGTTGGTACTAATTCCCATCGGGGTTTTCCTCTAATCATGGTTTCCCCATAATCATATTATGTGTTATGTGATCTTGTGTTAAGCTTCAAGTGATATATAATTGATTTATGTTTAAAGTGCTGAAATTGAATAATTAGCTAAACACTAATTCACCCCCCCCCCCTCTTAGCTTTTCAAACAATTATNCTAATTCCCCCCCCCCCCCTCTTAGCTTTTCAAACAATTATTTCATCATTAATCTTAGCTGTGTCATGCCACTTGCAAGTGACATCATTTTTTACTCCAAAGTTATCTAGCCCATCTGCCACTTGGTTAGTTTCATGGAAGTTATGGGTAACATAGAAAGTAGTGAATTTTGAAGCCACTTACTTAATTTTATCAATGATTTTCTTGATATTCCAAGAGGCCTTGCTAATACCTTTAATAATATTAAGGGAATCACCCTCCAGCCAGACTTTCTTTCATTCTAGCTCTTCTGCCAACAAAATCACATTAAGGGCAGCTATTTCTTCAGCTCTATGATTTGATTGCAATCCCAGAGGAGCGGCAATGGCTCCAACACAAGTTCCATTCTAGTATCTTATTATACCTCCTCCTCCAGCCATTCCCAGATTGCCTTTCGCAGCCTCGTTGTAATTGGCTTTGACTCAATCCTCTAGAGGAGAGGTCTAGGTAGCCATAGCTCTCTAAGATTTGGAGTTGGGTTTAAGAGTTCTGAATTGCCAACCACTAGTAATCACAATTTCCTTAGAAGCTTTGTTTTTACTTGAGGAGATAAAATTTTCTTCCAGCACCCTGCAAATGTAATTTCCGACGACTTTAGGGAAATATAGTTTCTCCCTGAATATTCTATTGTTTCTCTCTTTCCATATTTATCAGCATAAGTGTGGGGGAATTAAAGAGCAAAATTCTTTAGCAATTATATTATGAGAAGGACAACTCCATTGTTTAACAAAATCCTACCAAAGAAGAGTGAAGAACCAACACAGATTCCATTCCCTAAAAACAACTTTCCAAACCTTATAGGTAAAGGAACAGTGAAGCATTAAATGATCACAAGATTCAGAATGTTCCAAACAAAGAGCATATCTATTCACAATGTAGAAAACCCTTTTAGAAAGGTTGTCTAGGGTTAGTGGTTTATTTTGAATTGAAAGCCAGAAAAATAAATTGATTTTAGGAGTGAGATGTTTATACACAACATTGGAGCAAAGAGGTCTCTCCTCTCTTTCATTGAAGAGATTGATAGCTGAAGCCATAGTGTACTTTCCATCCAGTCTTGAATACCACACAATAGAGTCCTAGATGTTATCTTTAATATAGCAAGTCTACTACTCATGCTGGAGGGAAATGAATCTGCTATCAATTTCACCAAGATTCCTCCATTTATTTTCCTACTAGTAATCTTTAGCCTTAGTACATGTAGAATATTTACACCTGTCAATGGTCTACTTCTACTCTTGGTTATTATAAAGAGGCACATTATGGATCCAATCATCATCCCAAAACTCAATTCTCTTTCCATCCCCCAACTTCTATCTCTTCCCTTTAAAGATAATATCTTTAGTCGAGCTTATACTATTACTGATGTGGGAACTAGTAATGCTGATATCATCAGTTATATAATCCTCCAAGGAATTATAATTGAAGAGGTATTTGTTTCTGATAATAGCATTCCATTCTTTCTGATCTCCATAAATTCTCCATAGTTGTTTAGCCAAGAGGGCCTTGTTGACAATTTTAATTGATCTCAGACCAAGAACTCCCAACATTTTAGGCTTGCAAACCTTATTCCAAGCCACAAGACTAAGCCTTTTCTTCTCTTCAATCCCTAACCAGAGGAAAAATTTGGATTTTCTTAATTTTAGTTGCAATTTTATGAGGTATTTTAAAGAGCCTCATAGCGTAAACATGGAGATTTTGAAGTGTTGATTTCAACAATTGAAGCTTCCCTGAGTTTCTCAGAAGGGCCCCTTTCTAACTAGTAAGCTTATTGTTATATCTATCTATGATAGTATGCAAAAACTTTCCAGGGGTTTGGAGAAGAGAGGTAAACCCAAATAAGAAGAGAGAATCTTCCCAATAGTACATCCTAAGATAAAAGACATCTTTTTCTTTCTTTCCACCAGAGTATTTATAAAAAAAATGGAGCCCTTGGCCCAGTTACAAGTTGACCAATAGCAGCAGTATAAACAGAGAGGGCTTTCTTCAAGTTTCTAGCTTCTTTAACATTGGCTTCCTCCATTATTAGCGTATCATCTACAAATAGCTCATGGGAGCAGGTATTTCTAGCTAAAGAAGGCATTTGTACCTTTTCCACCAGTTTATTAATATACCTCCCTAAGCATTCAACAAGAATAACAAATAGAATAGAAGAAATAGGCTCTCCTTGTCTCAGACCTCTAGATGGCCTAAAAAAGTTAGATGATCCCCCATTAACAATAACTGAGGAAGAAACCATGGAAACCAATGGCATTATAATTTTGATAATGCCATTATAAAATCCAAAAGATGAAATTTTTTTTTGAAGGAACTCCCAATCAACTCTGCCATAAGCTTTAGATAAATCCAGTTTCATCATAAAGCCTTGTTTTTTAGCAATTTCCAAAGAATGAATCTTCTCATGAGCAACAATGATGGAATCCACAATTTGTCTTCCAGGGACAAAACCATTCTACTAGGGGGAAATGATATTTGTGAGAATGTGAAGCAATCTAGAAGTAAGAACATTTGAAATAATATTGTACAAAGAATTGAAAAGAATCATAGGTCTAAAAGCATCTACCAAATTGGCTCCCAAATTTTTAGGGATAAGGACGATACAAGTAGAATTGAGTTCTATAAGGAGGATTTTAGTTCCATAGAATTCTTTGATAGTTGTGTGCACATCATTTTCAAGGATTTCCCAAAATTGCTGGAAGAATAACATGGGGAATCCATCAGGGCCAGGAGATTTCTCCCCCAAAAGAGAAAACTACATTCTTAATCTCCTTGTTTCAAGGAGTATCTTGAAGAAATTTGTTAGTAGGAGCATCAACCAAATGCGGGATGGCTGGAAGGTCTCTTCCTGGTCAGGCCTATTCAAATTGGTATCCTTAGATAAGAGCTTAGATAAATATCTTAGAATCTTAGTTTTGATTTCTTCTTCCTTCCTAATAGTCTTATCTGTAGATATCAGATTAGATATCCTGTTAATAGCTTTATGTTTCATAGCCATCATATGAAAAAATCTAGTGTTTTTATCCCCAACCTTGATCCATAGAGCTCTGGATCTTTGTCTCCAGAAGGATTCCTCCTTTATAATTATATTATGATAATCTATAATCAGAGTGTTTTCAATGGATTTTCTTTCCTCTGAGAGACCTTCATTCTAAATTTTATCTTAAATTTCCTTTATATCGACCTCTAGTCTTCCTTTTATTTGGAAAATATCTCCAAAAATTTCCTAATTCCAAGTTTTAAGTTTCCTTTTAATGGTATTCAACTTCTTAGTATTTCTATACATATCTTTCCCATATAAGGTATAGTTCCACCATTCTTCAATCCTTTCTTTCAAATTTGGATGAGCTATCCTCATTTTTTCAAATCGGAAAGGTATGTTCTTTTTACAACTGCTCTGCTTAGCATTTAAAGAAATTACAAAGTGATCAAACCCTATACAAAGCTTATAAGAAAGAGAGCAATAGTACCTTGAAATCTAATCATGGGATATGAGGGATCTATCCAATTTGACTTGGATTAGATCATTCCTAGTGCATTGATTCAACCAAGTGTAATCAATTCCTTCAAAATAAATATCTAATAAAGCTTTATCATTGATATACTCCATCAGGTCAGTTCTTCTATCTAATTGAGAAGGAATACAACCCTTTTTCTCCTTATTTTTAAGAGGAGGATTAAAATATCCCATAACCATCCAACTTTCATTTTCAAAATGATTACGGATTTCTATCAGTCTTTGCAGGTACTTCTATCTACCTTTTCTAGCATTGGGAGCATAAATATTGATAAGGTTCCAGGAGAAATTATCCTTTAGGTTATTAACCTTAACTAGTAAAATATTCTTCTCACTAAATATAAAGGTGCAATTAACAGTCTATTTGTTCCAAAAAACAACAATGCCTCCAGAGGCTCCATCAGAATAATCTCCTATACTTCCATCATTCTTAAACACATGCATTTTTTCTGCTTTATCTTTGGTTATTTGGGTTTCTTGAATAAGTAAAATTTATGGTGTACTATCTCTTACCAAATTCCTTAGGACATCCTATTTATGGGGACTATTAAGCCCTCTAATGTTCCAAGATATAACTTTCATTTAAAGGGATGGAGAGCATATCTCATGAATGGTTCACTGCTGACCATCCACTATATTCTATTTTGCTTCCTTCTCCCAGGTTTTTTTTTGTTGATTTACTTCCTATATTAATTTTAGGGGTTCCCACATCAAATTTCTATTGTCTTCTTTTCAGAACCCCCCCATGACTTTGATTCTCTTGTTTCTTTGCTAATTCATTTAGATTGTTGTGGTTTTGTCCTCCTTTTTGGCAGGAGTTTTTATAGGAATTTATTTTCCCATTTATTTTTGTCCATGGTTCTTCTTGACTCTCTCCTGAGATAATCTAGCTTTCCATTATTTCTTTATTCCAAAGATCTGCTATGGGGATAGGGTTTCATGATCACTTTCTTCAGAGATACTACCATTCAGTTTAGGCTTTCTAGATATTCCTTCTATAGTGTTAGCAATCCCAAAAGGAGAGATGCCAAAATTATTATCCATTATCTCATTGAAATTCTTATTCAAGCTTATTTGTGTTGTCTCTGTGACTTGATTCTTGGATTTCTTAATCTCTATTTCTATTTTTTTCTTAACCTTTGGAGTATCTTGCTCAGTTCTTACCTCAACTAGGTCTTCAGTCTCTGTATCCTTCTCATTCTCCATACAGATATTGTTCTCTATTCTGAGAAAGCCTTCCTTAATCTCATTTTTAACCATTCCCTTAATATTTTTCTCCTGAATGCCAGAGTCATGGTTAACTGTGATGTTTTCATTCGGGTTAGATTTATAATTCCATACTTTTCTTGGTTCCCACTTATTTGCTTCATAAACTTTCTCTTTTTGTTTGTTTAATGGGCATTGTTTGGCCCAGTTTCCCACTTTTTTGCAAGAGAAATAGGCAAAAGGAACCAATTCATATTCAATAGGTTGAATATGCTTACGCAACTTTGAGTTAATAGAAATGACCTCAGGTAGATCCGTATTTTAGTGTATATTCACACAAATTCTAGCATATACCAGTTTGGATTTTGTAGCTGTCATTAGATCTATAGATAGGAGTTCTAAAAAAGCACTCACAAAGCTCATGTAGACATCCTCATGCCAGTATTCCATAGGACAACTTGGTAACCACACCCTAATAGGGGTTGTATAAAAAATTCCTACATTTAGATCAAGGTTAGTAACCCATTTTTGGAGAGCCAATGATGATTTGCCAAACATCCATGGGCCTCCATAGAGAACTTTTGAAAGATCTTCTGTGAGACCTTCACTAGACTGTTATAGTTTACTATATTTGTTTCATGCTTTCAGCAGTTTATGCTTTGACATACTTTGACTTCAGCGATACTTTTCATACTTTTGAGGATCGGTGGAATCCTGTGTT
>MU226035.1:884999-908984 GCA_018584345.1 Thuja plicata
ATAATTTTTTTTAGCACTTGATATATTTAACGAAATTTTCAAAAAAAAATAATGTGCATAAATTTAATTTTTTTCTCCACCATATTCTTGGCAATGAATTATGGATTGCAACTATGTTATTTTTTTTTAAAAAAAATATTGATAAATGCTTGCTGTTTATAAAAATACAGAGATATTACACCAGTCCTTAATTAGATATATTTTATTCTTTTTTTTTTTATAGTATTTAAACAATACTTTGTTTTCATCCCATATTAATAAATGAATTAATAATCTTTTAAAAAAAAAAGTAAGCGCATGGGTGCTGTGCGTGATTTTTTTGTTTTAAAAAAAAAAAAACATTTTTAATGTCGGACGGGGAGGGCCGAAGCCCTACCCCAACCTGCAAGCTTTGGAGGGGCTACGCTGGGCGCTGCCCCACCCCACGGTGGATCACAGTGGGGGTGCGGTGTCAGCCACGGCCGGCCGCCCACCACTGTGTATCCAAAGTGGTGTGGGGCGCCGCTCTGCCGACCCCCCCACCACCGTCGCCCTTTGCTTCCCTCTGTCCCGCCGCCCTCTTCGTTCGGCCGCCGCCCTCTTCTTTCGGCCGCCGCCCTGTTTAGGGTTTAATTTAAAAAAAAAATAAAAATTCTTTATTAATTTATTAGATTCATTTTTTTCTTTTGTTATATATATATGTTTATCACGGTGTTTTTTTTAAAAGTTGTTTGAAGTTTAGATTAAATTTAATTAGGATATTTCTTTTTATATATATTAATGTAGATTGGAGTTGATTAAGATATTTTTAAAATTAGAATTTTTATTTTGTGTTTAGAATTCTCCTATAGGAATTTGCATGGTAGGATATTTAATTAGATTAAAATAGATATTATGAAATTATTTTTGTGTAGTAATGTATATATCAAATTTTGTAATAAATTTAGTTTATAGATTTCTTTATATTAAGATTGATTTATTCTAGATAAGATTAGAATAGACATTATTGCGACTTAAGATGATTGTTTAAATATTTTTTTTATTAGAGATTTAAATGTAATCGTTTAAATTAAAGTTATAATGCTTAAAGAGTTAGGAATTAAGCTTATTTTCGCTTAAACTTTTAATCTAATCGTTCTTGGTTAATTTCTAGCCCTTTTTCGTCACCCTTTAACCGTTTTCGTACATGGTTGACTTTTGGTCAATCGTGGTCAAACTCTTTCCGAGGGTCTCGATACTGGAACCCAGTACTCCTTTCAGCCTCTGGACCCTAGGGTTTCCGTTTCAAGCCTTTTGGAGACAGTTGACTTTTTGGTCAACATGGGTTGACTTGTTGGTCGACTGTCTCATTTTGCATACCCTTGTCTTTCATAGCGCTTAGTAGACCCTTGAGACCCTTCCTCACGTATTTCAAGACATGGTTGACTTTTGGTCAACCCTAGTTGACTTTTAGTCAACCTGTCTCAATTTGCATGTGACTCTTCCTTTGGGTCTAAGCGAACCCTAGTTGTTCCATTCACCTTATCAGTGTATAGTTGGCTTTGGGTCAACTCTAGTTGACTTTTGGTCAATTACCTCGATTTGCGTGCATGTGTTACCCTTGTCGTTACTTTAGTTTTCTGTTTCTTGCGATATTTAAAAATTTTTGTTCGTGTGTTTTTGCCCAACTTTTGGGCATGACATCTTCCATATTTGAAAAAGAAAAAGAGAAAAAGCCTTTGGGCATAGCTACAATATCAAATTGCCCCTTAAGTTTTCATTTGTGAGATGTAAAGTCTCTAACCAACTCAATATTAGACCTTGTCCCCGTAAATTTTCCTACCAGTGTAAGACCCATTTTTGGATACCGTATGGTCCACTAGAGGCTCGGGTAAGGAAATTACAAAAAAACCCTTACTAGGCTCAGAGATATTATCAATACTAGGGAAAGATGACTTTCCAGTAGGTTTGATCCCAAATAAAGATGACCAGCTTTCTTTAGCCTAATTTCTAACTGACATATTATCATTGCTATCGACAAGGGAATTCTTACCTTCTGTTGAAGTTTTTTCTGGCCCACCACCTCAGGAATAAGCAGAAATTGGGTCCTTTTCCTTATTTGGGTCTTTAATGGAGCCCTCCCCTGATGATCCTCCTACTTTTTTCTGGTCTCCTGCTACTACAGATGCCTGATTCCCTCCTTCATCACATTTACCACCCTCACATGAATTCAAATTTCCTCTCCCTTGAACTCCTCCTCCAACTCCCACTCTCTCGCCTCCCATCCTCCTTTCCTTGATAATTTTTTATATTAAGTTGCAAAAACATCAATTAGGGAGCACATAATGTTGTCAGTGACTATTCTAGGTGTTTTATTATTTAATAGTCATCTACATTTAATTAAATAAATATTACAGTAAAATGGTCATAATAATTATGTAATACTTTTGTTCATTCAACTAGGTAAGTACCAAGTTAAAGATATGAATGCATATATTGAGCCTCTTATAGATGAGTTTTTGGAGTTATGAAATGGTGTCACTATGTATGACATCTCTAGACCAATAGGACAAAGACAATTTTAATTCCATACAATGCTTTTAATGACAATACATGATGCCCCAGGGGTAATACATTTTTATGGTATGTTATAGTGTTCAAGTTGCACATGATAATTATAATTATAAAAATAATATATTTAATCCAATTATACATTATCATGTAGGTATTCAAACAAAGGGAAAATTTGAATGTCTAGTTTGTGGTCCAAAGATAAAATCTCGTCATTCAAAAAGTTTAGGAAAAAATGTGTTTAATGAGTATAGGCACTTCCTTCACAAAAATCATAAGTATCGAAATACTAAAAAAATATTTTCAATGGGAAAGAAGAGACTACATCAAAGCCATGAAGAATTATGCCTCACCTGTGGAAGTTAGAATATAATATAATTAATCATAGAGGTGATGTCATTCCATCTAATGGTTTATGATTGGAATTTATATTTTCTATTGTGTTTTTTTTGCTGATGATGTAATTGATGATTATGAAGGTCGAAAAGGCATTAATGACCACCTTCCAAAGGGACTAAAAAGTTATCCAAGATAATTTAGTAGGTTTCCCTACTACAAGAAGCTACAAATTGTGCATTTATTTGATACTATACATATTCAAAATAATATAATAGAGACATTATGAAAAATATTGGATGGAAGGCGTGACAAAGAAAAAAATGTCAAAATTTGTAGTGACATTAATGAATCCAATCATGCAATGAAAAATTTCATTCAATTAAATAGAAATAGAGACCAGATTAATATAAGTGCCCTTACTTGGTTATTATCAGATTAGCAAAGCAATGCTATAAAAGAAGTCATATGAAAAATTTGATTTCCCACAGCATTTGCTGCGAACAAAAATAGTCTCATATAAAAGAAAAATGAATTTGAGTCAGGGATGAAAATGCATGATTGACATACCTTCATTAAGGTAATTTATGTTCTTCTTGACTTACTATATATTTGTAAACTACATGTACTTTTTATTGTATTATGTTAGAAAATAATGAAAAGATCATTTTATAATTGTTGCAGTACATTCTACCTCTATCTCTCCTAGACCACTTCGACAATAATGTCAAGCAAGCCATATATGATCTTGGAAAATACATGAGGTAAGTAGTAATATTTGTCAATTTTTTGTATAGATATTATATTTGTGATTTGTTTTACTTGTTATGTAATATATTATATATTATTTATAAAGTCTCATTTATATATTTTTGCATCCTGAATCTCTTGTAGGTGGTTGTCATCTAAAGAAATCTATAAAGAAGATATCAAATATTGAAAGAAAAAAAATCATGATCTAATGTGTGAAATGCAAAAGTCTCTACCTTCAAATTTTTTGAATGCACAAGAACACTACCTCATACACCAAGTTGAGGAGATTTAATTATGTGGACTTGTACACACTAGGTCAATGTGAATGGTTGAGAGACACTTAAATTTTTTGAAGGGTTTGGTTTGACAAAGAGAAAATCGCGAGGTTCTATGGTGGAGGGATATATGGTATACTCTCAAGACTATGGTGTATATTACTAAATATCTTTCTTCATTTGCAACAAAGATCCATGTAGATCATATTTGGGATCCCAACCCCATTAAAAAATTTGAAGGGGAGTACTTGATGGGGAAAGGTAGATTCAAGAAAGTGAGAGGTAATTATAATTTTTTATTGTAGTTAATTAATTATTAATCTTCAAAATAAATTGGTTATAAGTCATCTATTTATTTTTTGTACAATTCATCGAGAGTGGGATGCACTATATTTTTATATTGCAAATAATCTTGATTGGATGATGGTATGGATTGAATGATGTCAACATTGTGGTCGCACATTAACATTGGAAGGTGTAGTTGCATTAGTTAAAGAAGCTCATTTTAATGAAGACTCCAATGTTATACGAATGGAAATTGATTTAGCATATGATTTAAGAGATAAACAGATACGTATACATTCATTAATCACTCATATATTTATCAACTCATGATACAATAATTTTTACATGTTTGACATATTGTAGGTCAAACACCACAATGCTATGTGCTACAATGGTCATAAATTTCGTAAATAAAAGTTGGATAACATGAAGAAAAATTGTGATGCTGGGATAACTTCAGTCCTTGAGTATGATTTTTATTCCTTCAAATTAGTTATGTTCGTTATCAAATGGTACATACTACGACTGAATCAAAATGATCTCGATATTACTATTATTGAACATGATAATATATTTACAATGGTTAATACAAGGTCATTTGAGCTAGTTGGGGATGAGCCCTATGTTATTCCAAGCCAATGTGAGAAGGTATTTTACTCAGAGGTTCCACATAAAATAGGTTGGTCATTTTTTGTTAGACATGATCCAAGAGGAATGTTGATAAAGGATAATGTGAAGAAAGAAGAAGATACCGAAGAAGTAGAAGATGATCACGATCAACTTTTATTCGATGATGTTCCTGGCTGAAATGTTCATGAAGAAGAAGAAGAAGAGGAAGATGATTATGTTACTAATGATGATGATTATTATGATGGTGATGGTGAGGGTGAGGGTGAGGGTGATGATGATGATGATGATGATGATGATGATGGTCATGATGATGAGTTGGATAAAGAAGAATATCAATGACATGAATAAAATATATGAGGTATACGATTAGTATAGGGTGAGGGTGATGGTGATGGTGATGGTGATGATGATGATGATGATGATGATGAAGATGATGATGGTGATGATAATGATGATGATGATGATGATGATGATGATGATGAGTTGGATAAAGAAGAATATCAATGACATGAATAAAATATATGAGATATGTGATTAGTATATTATCTATTTAATATTGATTTATTGATAAAAAAATTATTTAACATATGGTTAAATAATTAATCCATTATGCTTTGAACTCTAATGCCATTACATAATTAATTCATGATGTAACTTTTCATGTTTTTAATTCATGTTCCACCTCTAGCATGTCCTAATTATAGTAGAACCATGCCATCCTGAGGAGATGGAGATAGAGAGAGTGTCTATTTATGTGATATTTTTTGACCTTTGTTTTTATTTATGAATGTGGTTTGTTTATTAGCTATGTGATGGATGGTTATTTATAATCCATGTGTGATGGATTAGATGTTTATGATGATACATGTGACATTTCTTGACCTTTGTGTTTATTTATGGAATGTGGAGTTTTTATTAGCTATGTGATGGACGTTGATTTATGATAAATATGTGATGGATTGCATGTTTATGATGATACATATGTGATGTTTATGATGCTCAATTACATATATTATGATACATATGTGATGCTTATGATACATATATATTTATTGTTAATCAAATTACAAATGTAATTCTTATGATGCTCAATTGTTGGTGTTTATTTCATGTATATATTTTTTGTGATGCTACCACCCTTTGTGAAAACAACTAATTGACTATAGACATCGTCAACCTTAAGGATCCTACATAGTATACATAAAGTAGAGGTAAGGATAATAAAATATACAATGATTATGATGACTGCATATTGTTCATGTTGTCTACTATATAATTTTTAGCTTACATAAGATAATTGGATTACGTATATTCAGGAACCTTAACCCCTTTCATGAGGATCCTTCATAGTCTCATGGATCCATAGGTACAAGTCAATAACCCTATAGAAACAATTTATTTAATACAGTTATCAACACATGAGGCACCAGTTGGACTTATTCAAATTTTAATCTCAACATCAACTTTAGGGCCGACTTCTTCATCAACATTGCCCTTATTTATAAATATCTCTCTCATTACCAACTATCTCTCTCATTTGATGGAGTGCATGTACCACCAAATAGGTATTTTTAAGATGTGGCTTCCTTGAGTGAGGGAAATACAGGAATAGAAGACAAAAGTGAGACATGTAGTAGGTCTAAAATAGTAAGATCAACTAGAGTTCAAAATATTAGAAGAAAATTCAATAAACATGTGGAATAATTCCTTGCTCAAGGGGCACCATGTTCTTATGATGATGAGACAAAAGGCGACATCAATGTGCCCTTGAGGTACAAACATCTACATAAACAATGAGTAACTAAGGAACTTCCTCTAATAAACATTGATTTTCGTGTTAATGAGAGGATATATCATATAACATATTTGTCATTACATGGTTTGGCCATATTTTACATGGAAAACATAAAGGTCTATTACAAAAAAGTTTCTAAATTGATGGAGTTTGTAGGGCCTTGTTACAATTACAAAAATTGGATGCACATTGTTCAATGTAAAAAAAGTATGCATAGGTATGCACTCTCAACAAATTATATACAACAGAAAGATAATGATCAAAGTAAAAGAGTGGCTATATACATTAATGAAAGGCCAAAAGAAATAGGGAATATTTCAGGTTTTATAAATAGTACGAGACCTGGGTCAACTAATAAGAAACCTAATTGCATATTTTAGGCCTATGAGGAAATTCATGTATTCATATGTGCAATAAAATCAATAAGTGCAGGGGAAGAGCTGCTAATCGATTATAATTTGAATGACATAGATACACAAAATTTAGTATCATGGGGGTGGTACATACTATATACCATTTAAACCAACCTCCAATTAATGCCTCCAATATACCATTTTATTATTAAGTTGTTTTTCTATGTCTATTGGTTTCATTTCACTAACATTATATTTGATCTTTGTCATAGGGCCACATGGATCTGTCACATAGCATAGATAGGGATGTTACTCCCAACCCTTCTACTAAGTAGGTAAACCTCATTCTAATTGTACAAATTAGATATAAGAAAAATGTTATATTATTATGTTCTTTTCTTGAGTTTTTTGGAGTAATCTTGATAGTTTTAATAATTTTCTTGTCAGAGATGGATGTTAGGGGAAAGTGAAAGACACCTACAATACATCAAGACATCTTAATGGAGCTGGACTCAGTATTCTGCGATGATGAGATCACACTTTCCACAAACCTGGTCAAAATGATTAAAAAGTATATTAGAAAAATTAATATATAAATTATTGGGTTTTCATGCATAGACCCTCAAACTGATGAGATAAAAGAGAGGGTGAAAAAATTGATGCAAAAAGCATTAAACTTGGAAGTAAGAAACAATGAAATCTTTAATTATAACAAAAGTTCAATAATGGTTTATATTTTATACTCTTTTATATCATTAACTAAAATATGTATGTGTTTTTTTTATAAAATTTTATGTGTCCTCGAAAACCTGGTGGCCATGATCAGGTTACTACATGTAGTTCAGGTGATGACCATGTTCTATACATTATTACTACTCCTTTGAACTTGTGAACTTGCTTTTTTAATGATAGTGTTATTGCTCATATACTTATTATGTAGTTGATGTAGAGGGATCTAGTTGATGCTCTTCATGAATGATCATTCATACCTTAGGTAAATACTCATACCCCTCTCAAACAATGCTTTCACTCCTTGACTCCTTGCACCCCTTTCTGATCATTGTGAAGGTGTGATTTACTGACAATTTAGACTCCCATCGATCTTGTTACTTACCGCTATCTTATTCCCTTGGATATTATACATTAACTAATTCTATAGTTCACCATACCCTTACCTAAACTTGGAATCTTGTCCCTACTTTAGATACTTATAGGATTTTCCCATACAAACTGAACTCACAATACTCTGACCACAACCACTTTTACAATTAGGATCTAACTTAAGACCCCACTGTCCAACCTAAGTTAATAACTTGTCTCTCTACAAACTCTTATCAACTCACTCTCTCTTCTAATATTGACTTGGCATAAAAGAATTCAACTAATCTTCCAAGGAACCTATTGATCCAATCATCTTTTTCATCATTTTTTGACCAAATACAATATTCTAGAGGCATGTTCACATATCCATCAGTGAGAAATCAATGAACTTTATCATTAGAATGGAAATCCAAGCAACATTAGCAACCGCATCTTATTCAAGGTCATAATTTCAACTCTATCCTCCAATGGCTCAACCATACAACTAGGTCTCAAACCTACTAGGATACAATATTAACCCTTCCAAATTGCAACATCACATCATTCCACAATAATGTGCTAAACAAAATCAGAGATCAATACCTTCAACCATTTGTCCTTGCACACTTGTCTGTCCACAAATGTCATCAACAACCTTTCATTTCTCTGTCCACAACACATTAGTCCTCACAAATATTCAACAAATCATAATCCATAATTTTCTTAATACTGATCTATATCCCCTATATGTTACCATCCACATTCAAATAAACAACCTTCACTAACAATGAAAGGTTCATTCATACATTAAACACTAGTTCCATAGTCATTCCAAGTGGGTTCAACAACAATTATATTACCAATATCAGGAAATGATCTAATAGAAAATATATCTTTAGTAGATGTGACTTTCATTAGCAATCTAAACTGTCTTTATGCCTCCAAAGTCCTTAAATGTTGCTCGCACAAAAAAAGAGTCCTTTGCTGCCCATTCACCATCTATATACAAACCTTAGTCACATCCACAAGTCTTGACCAAAATAATATGATTAGTTTTCTTAACCATGTTTCAATCAACAAAACAAATTCCAATACACTAACATAGTCCTTGACCAATCCACATCATTCTTTAGTAGTAAGCTGCAACTTGGGATTGTCACTATCCCTCCATTGACAATAAACAACATCTGTAACAAAAAACCTTGATAGAAATTCATTAAGATCCTTTATTCCCTTTCCACATAAAAATTATCAATGTCCAATTGGATATTTGAACAATCATTTAATTAGATAAATGAGTAATTGATAACCAGTCTGACTACTACTGAATGATAGTTAGTTGTATGCCTAAAACTCTTGAAAAGATATTCATCACTCACGAATAATAAATCAATGCATGCTCCAGGTGTTCAATACATTTATTGGCCCTGTTGATTATTATATTTAATCCCCCAATCATATAGTTATCAATAAATTCAAAAAAAACAAGGACTACATTGTCAAGAACACAGTAAATTCACTGCAACAACGCTCTAGGGCATCTAATTTCTCCCAAGAAACACAATCGTTCAATGCCAAACCAAGTTCATTTGAAAGTTCAAGGAATCCAATTGAAAATATCCTAGAATGAGATATCATGGCCAAATCCCAAAATGGGTTTAAAATAAAGTTAATTCACCCACCCTTCAACACTTCCCTATAGGATTCAATAAGCATTTAATATGTTTACTTATAACAAAAATGACAAAATAGTGACTAGCATGCCTGTACCCAGATAATATTTGACAACACAATTGATTATACCTACAAAATAATTTATTCGTTGATTACATATGATACATTTCACTATGGTCATCAACCCTATCATATCAAATATGTATGTCCTCCTTTATACATCATATTTGTATCCTCAAACAAGGATGAGAAATTGACTGTCCTCTTCCTGTAGGGTGTCAGTCAGAGGTGCATTTGATTTTAATATTTTTAAAGCTTGATATAACATCACACACATTAAAATATACCATTTCAAGAATTTTGTAATGTTTTCATGGGCACAACTTTCCAACCACCATTTATGAACGAACACCAACTTGTTACTTTGTTTTCCAACTTTTTACAAGGGTTGTATAAAACAACTTGTTACCATCTTTGACATGAATGGCAAAAATATTTCATGGGACTTCTTAACATAATAAGATGGTCCTAAAACAACATATTAAACCCCTCCTTCCATTGATTAAGTCATTTTACATATTTTGACTCTCTTAACCAATTCAAGACCTTAATGGATAATTTTGACAACTTTTGTACAAATGGCTTCAATTCGCCTTACATATTGATTTGTCATGACTCAAACTACATTGAAATGACCTTATGAATTTGAAAATTAATGAATTTTTTCATAATATAACCATTTGAACTCTTGTAACCTCCTTTCCAAATTCTTCAACACCTTTCCTTATAAAAAGGTTCACTCAATCCCTTCACTAACAATCACCATTGTATCAATGATTGATTCACAAGTGTATCTTAGACTCTTTGCACACCATTACAAGACTCTAGTGGAATCATTACATGTCCATTATCTTACCAAGATCCACTGACCCACACAAATATAACCTTACTCGACCGTCCATAAAACTTTACCTTGACCAGTCCATGTCTTCATAACCCTTTCAACCATAACCAAACAATTTATTCACCCATTGATAAATATAGAGACATTATTAGACCCTTCTAAAATTCTTCCAATCACTTGACAACATTTTTTAACATTGGTCCATTATAGAATATCAAGACAAAAATGACTGCTCCATATTAAAGCCTCACACAACTACCATGTATCCAATCACCATACCTTGGATAACATTGTACACAAAAAAGGAAACCAACTTGTTTAAAGTCTTGGAAACTCCTGTCACAACCATTCACTTGGTTCCTGACCATACACAACACAAATTTTGAACCAAACTAATAACCTTTACCCACTGTTACCATTGTCACTTTCAAAAATTCTACCATACCTCTGAGATAGTCACTTTTTAAAGACCTCCCTCTTATCAATTGGCCTCAAGTACACTTGGAATGGATGGATTTTTGTTCCCTATACCTGCCCATGCCCTTGGAACACCTTCTTATTCTTTAGTATGATCTTTACTCTCAGAACTTGTAAGCTTGTTGTTGTTTAATGTATTATTGCTCCTACACTAGTATTGATAATATATTTAATGTATTATTCTTCAGTTTATGTGAATGATCTTGTGCAAACGCCACCTCATCCAAGGTCAACCCCACCTGTATTTTCAATTGCAATGTCATAAAAACACAACATGTAAACATCCTCTATTGCAAATCATATTGGTAGATCCCTCTTTTGGTCTCTCTTTTGTTATGTGTTTATTTCCCTTGAAGCGTTCTTTCTTGGGGGCATTTCATAGTATTTTTTTATGTAGCAAGAGATGGACATGAGGATGTCTCGGAGGCAGCTACTAGTAATAACATACCATCTTTTCCTTGATCTTCCCGTATTGCAAGTATGAGAACCTTGTAGGCCACATTGGTGGTGAACGATGAAGAATTGATTCCCTTAAAGATACAAAAGGGCCCAGGTACTTTAAAATTATTATTATTTTATATAGTTTAATTTTAAATTACTTATTGATCACTCATTTTGGATTAATGATCCCAGTTTTGTTTGCAGAAAATGATATTTTTTATAAAAATCATAATGACATTGCATTACAGATATTCAGGCCCACCATACGTAAAAGGTAGAAAATCATATGTGAACTAACCCTAATCAACTATTTTGGTTTCATATCATTGATAGAATATTTTTCCTTTGATCCATTTCTTGAACTATATTAAAGGTAGCTTCAGTTCATTTTTGAATCTAACAAGTTTGTTTTTTCTTAAAAGGTGGAATGACCAAGAAAAAAGGTTAAAAGATGAACTCACAAATCATATAGTTGGGTTTTTCTAAGCTGACACATTTGAAAAAACCAAGCTCCTTGAGAAAGATGACACACATCTAAAGTACATGACGGAGAAATACATGACACATTTAGAGAATAATGTAAAGTACGAGCATGCCCCCATGATTCTAGAGAAAGAGTGGAAGGACTTGATTTTGGATGCGAAGGAGAGAATCAAAAGGAAAAAAGGAAATACACCAACAAACACTAGAATAAGGTATGTGATACTATTAATAATGTAACTATGTACTACTTACTATTTATATTTATATTATCTAACATTTCTCAAACTTTTCATAGACTGAGTTACACATCAAAGGAAAGCAAAGAAAGAAACGAAAAGCATGGGAAACACAAGCTCAGCTCTGGTGGTTATATGAAAATTTTCACACAAATTGTAAGTATTAGTAATTGAAATATCACATCAAAATATTTATAAGTTGTCCATAAATTTTTTTATGAAACAAAACAAGAAAAATTCATGATACTAAGAAAAAAATGCAAGGCTCTGAGTTCTGTTAAATTTTGGATCAAATATATGGCATTTAATTTTTCTTATATAACCTTAATATATGTAATATATATCACATGATATATATATATATATACATATATATATATATATATATATATATATATATACATATATATATATATATATATATATTTATATTAATATTAATATTCTGTAGATTGAATAAGTGAGAGTCGCATTGTTTGTTGTATATGCTTGTCTCTTATCACACAACTAACAACTATATATATGTGAGACATGTCATTATAGAGACATATATTTTTAACGAGACATGGCTCTATAATGCCATGCATTTTCATATCTTTAATCACCCGATAATACTAATTAGAATAAAATAATTAATATACTAATTGACATACGATTCGATAGTATAAGACAATTAATAAAGTGTTTATTCAAAATGACCACTGATTAGTGTTTAACATAACCACCAATTGTATTATAAATCAACACCTGATAATATGGTGCGATCATCATATACTGAGAAACCAAAATGTTGATTATTGATAATCAATGTTAATATATAAATCATCATCCATTGATATAAATTGACATCTTGTACTTATCTAGGAACCAATATAAATCGGTACTAACAAGACAAATCTCCAAGGTAGATAAAACTGATGCCGATCTGTATTATCCAAACTCATGGAAAAGTGTATTGTCCGATACTAGTTGACATCACAAATGGAATACAATATACATTTGTATATGTGTATTAATATATATAATAATAATATCATTTATATATATTGATATGCATATATAATGTAGAATGATATTATTTCATATTGTTAAATATAATGGATACAAATCAATATTAATAAAGTTGAACATTATATATTAATATTAATTCAATTTGCTGTTAATTCAATCAGATCATTATTATTATTATAAGAAAGGTATAATATTTAGAATATGTATATAGATGAATGTATATATAATAATAATACTTATTATTATATATATTGATATATATACATAGATATAATTGATCTATTCTTATAACATTAATGTCCACTATATTTTATCTGATCAAAGCTATAAACATCAACACTCCCTCTTATCTAGGGAAGATGAAATGTAAATCACAATAAGTTCATAAATTTTGAAAAAATGTTCATCAAAATTAAATTCTTATAATTTAATCAATTTAAACATATTTCCTCCATCAACGATTCACAAGCTCTCTTGTGGATTGCCTCCATCAACGATTTGATCCTCAAACTAACAAGATTTGGTGTGGATTGCCTCTATCGACGATTCTATCCACAAGCTCTTGTGTGGATTTCCTCTATCAGTGACTCTATCCAAAACTCATGAGCTTCAATGTGTGGATTTCCTTAATCGGGGATTCAATCCACAAGCTCTCATGTGGATTTCCTCAATCGGGGATTCAATCCACAAGCTCTCATGTGGATTTCCTCTATCGGCAATTCTATCCACAAACTCATGAGCTTGAATGTGTGGATTGCCTCAATTGGCTATTCGATCCACAAGATCTCATGTGGATTGCCTCTATCGGTAATTCTGTCCACAAACTCACAAGCATTAGTGTGTGGATTGCCTCAATTGGCGATTTGATCCACAAGCTCTTGTGTGGATTGCATCTATTGGTGATTCTATCCACAAAGTCACGAGATTCATTGTGTGGATTTCCTCAATTAGGGATTCGATCCACAAGCTCTCATATGGATTTCCTCTATCGGCGATTATATCCACAAACTCACGAGCTTCAGTGCATGGATTGCCTCAATCGGTGATTCGATCCACAAGATCTTGTGTGGATTGCCTCTATTGGTGATTCTATCCACAAACTCATGAGATTTAGTGTGGATTGCCTCCATCAGTGATTCTATCCACACATTCCTATCACAAGTAGAAGATCAAGTTATTGTAAGATCCTCACATTTCAATAACTTTAACATATACAAGTGAAAATCATTTGGAAGTCGTCACTTCCTTATGATTTTTATAGGTCCCATATAGTTATAAAATAACATTAGTATAATAATTAATAATCATGTCAACTTTACCTTAGAAGTGTTCAGTGAACTCCCTCTCAATCATAAGGTGTCTACTCTTCTAAATTTCAAGATTCCTTTATACTCTTCTTGAATGTAGTTGATCAAAATTTGAGAGTTTGACGTGAGCACTTACTCCTTGTCTAAATACTTCCCATTGACTCTTCTCATCATATTCCATTAGCTTTACAAGGATTTTCCATTATTGTCTTTACCTCATTCTTCCTTAATACAAACAGCATTCGAAGTTTCCATAATTCAAAAAATTGGAGGAACCTTCAAGTCTATCTTCGAGTCTCATTCCAATTTCAATTCTCTAGGTACAAAATTTCTAAAAGTCTGATCTTGATCTTCCTTCAATCTAATTGGATCTACCTTCCAGCATTTAGGCTTTAACAAAGGAACCTAGCTCTGATAGCATGTTAAATTTTGGATCAAATATATGGATTTTAATTTTTCTTATATAACCTCAATATATATAATCACATGATATATATATATATATATATATATATATTTATGTTAATATTAACATTTTACATATTGAATAAGTGAGACTTGTTGGAGATTTACTTCTGCTAGCTAGTTGATTGTATGTTTGTCATTGATGACAACATATAATATACAATAGTGTTCTATATGTACTTATGTGAATGATGTTATTAAGCCTTGCCTGGTTATATTCATGTTGTAGACATGTTGTTCATGTTTTGTTCATACACGCAGACTCAGATATGAAGTTTCAGTTGTGTTGTGTAATTCTGTTAGCGACAGTTACTATTTTTGGAGCTTGTCTATATAGAGCTGACGTATTGCATTGGTTCTTAAGTTGTTCTTATCTTTGGGATATGAATGTGTATATTCAAGTTTAATTATGAGTTGAAGATAGTTATATGAAGGTGCCAAACGTGTTTCAATAAGATTGCAATGTTAGAGTTAATTTGGTGAGGCCGACTTTGTGAAGCGTCGCGTCTATTCAGTTTATATTGCATGGTTGTAATTATGCTTGTGTGATTAGTTAATCCAACAAGGATGTTATGAAGATTTTCCTAATAGGTCCCATGATCTCATACTTTGAGGATGATACTTATAGTAGTTCATTTGTGAAACGCTAATTGTGAATGATAAGAAAAGAGACAAAAAAAGTACATAGCATAATATCAGTTGTGTTTCATTCATCAAGGATCTATGTGATGAAGAAGTGAAAGATTAAAATACATTGGAACTGATCAAGACAACATGTCTACTCTACAGTTCATCATCAGATATAGTGCATATCTGTTCTACATAAGGTTGTAGCCTTCACCATTGAAGCAGTGAGCTTTTGGATAGTGACTCCTCGCCCTTAACAGGGTTATTTGTAAAAGACTCCTAACAGGGTTAGAGCCTTAACCAAGTCACTATACTTATTGCATTGTAAAGAACAACTCCTAACAGGGTTGCAAGATCTTCTAACAGGGATTATTATAAACAAGTATAGTACATTGTGGGTGCTAATTCCCACCAGGGTTTTAACCATTTGGTTTCCCCATAACCAAATTATGGTGTTGTCTATTGTGTTATCTGAATGTACATTTACTTTATTGTATTATGGAGTTAATAAGAGAAAAGAATTAAATTAGGTGATAACTGATTCACCCCCCCCTCTCAGTTATCCTTTGGGACTATTCTAACAATTAGTATCAGAGCCAAGTGCCTTAAAGAGAAATCCTAACAACTTAAGGTAGATCAGATGGCATACTTCAGAAAAGAGAGTCCTAAGTTCGATGGAGAGAATTATCTAGATTGGAAGAACAAAATGATAACACATCTACAGTGTGTTGGTTTTGATATCTTTGAGATAGCCACACAATAATTTGTTATTCCCTCTCTAAAAGACCTCTCAAGAGATGATGCTACTATTAAACAAAAGGATATATTCACAACTAATGCAGTTGCCAAAGAATCCCTTATAAGTGCAGTATCTGACAGTGAATTCTCTAAGATCAAGAAAGTAGACAAGGCATACACAATATGGAAGTATTTAGAAGACATGTTTGAAGGAGATATCTAAGAAAAGAATGCACGCAGGAAGACATGGAGAAATAAATACAACAATCTTGAGATGTTACCTGAAGAGAATATCAGAGCCTACAATCAGAGGATAAATGAAGTAGTTTCTAGAATCAGAAACAATGGTGGAGAAATTTCAGAAGAAGACATAATGGACAAGATGATGACTACATTGATAGTAGACTATGAGAGAAAGATCAATATTCTAGATGAAACCATGCAATTTTCAAAAGACTTCAAGAGAGAGACTTTGATCAGTAAAATCTCTAAATTTGAGATATCAAGATTGAAGACTGAACCCAAAAGTGAAACAACCTTCAAAGCCTCAGTCCATTGTAAGGAACCTTTACACATCTCTAGCAATAATGAGAAAGAAGAAGTTGATGAAGAACTAGAAGAAATCATTGCGATGATTGCTAAGAAGGAAAGAAAAGGCAAAGACAAGTATGAAGGACAGTTGCCATTCAAATGTTTTTCATGCAACAAGATCGGCCACTTTGCATCCAAGTTTCCTACAAGAGTAAATAAATTCAGATATGATTATAAACCCAAATATAGAAAGGAATGCTATCATGCTGAAGAAGGTGTAACTGATGAAGATTCATGAGAAGATGAAATTGAATTTTTTTCACTTAAAGACATGGAAAAATTGCTTGAGGAAATGGACATTGAAGATGAAAAGGAAGCATAGGAGTTAGCCCTAATTTCCAAAGTAGACATCAGAGTTGATTGGATAATTGACAATGGATGCTCTCACCACATGACTGGTGATAAAGATAGATTTGTTCATCTAGACAAGTACAAAGGTGGCATGGTTAGATTTGGAGATAACACTCCCAAACCTATCATAGGCAGAGGATCTATCACCCTGGATGGAAAGAATAAGTCAGATGATGTTCTGTATGTTGATGGATTACATCACAACTTACTAAGTGTTAGACAACTACTTGACAAAGGTTATCATTTGGAATTCAAAGATAACAAATGAACTATAAAAAACAAAGAAGGAGACATGATTGCATCTGGCTCAAAAACAAAAGGTAATGTTTTTCAGCTCAATTCATATGTAAGTTGTTTTGTTGCAAAAGTGGATGACAATTGGTTATGGCACAAGATACTCTGTCATATCAATTTTGATAATATAGTAAAGATATGCAATGTCAAGGAAGTTAGAGACCTTCCAAGTATTGCAAGACCACTTGACACAATGTGCAGGGAATGTGTTATGGGAAAACATGTAAGTATCTCTTTCAGAAGCAAGCAGAACTTAGCTGAAAACAAGTTAGACCTAGTGCATACAAATTTATGTGGTTCTACTCAAACAAGATCATACTATGGAGAAAGGTATTTCATTTTGTTTTTTGATGATTTTTCAAGGATGATGTGGGTTGCGTTCTTAAAGGAGAATTCTGAAGCCTTTGAGAAGTTCAAAATATTCAAAGCTAAGGTTGAGAATGAATCTGGGTTAAAACTAAAGTGTCTGAGATCAGATAGAGGAGGAGAATTCAGCTCTGACCAGTTTTATGACTACTGTGAAGAACATGGAATCAAAAGACAATTGAGTGCACCCAAAACCCCTCAGTAGAATGGGATTGTAGAAAGAAGGAACTTGATCATACTTGATACAGTGCACACTATGATGATTGAAGGAAACGTTGCGCACACCTATTCAAGAGATGCAGTCAATACAACAATCTATACTATCAACGGACCACAACTAAGACTAGGCATAGATAAGACACATTATGAACTTTGGTTTGGTAATGTACCTACAGTAAAATACTTCAGAATCTTTGGTAGAAAGTGCTACATCAAGAGAGATGATGGTGTTGGTAATTTTGATACTATAAGCGATGAAGGTATTTTCCTTGGTTACTCTACTAAAAGCAAAGCATACAAATGTTTTAATTTAAGATTAAAGAAGATAATTGAAATTACTCATGTAAAGATTGATGAAAAGTTCATGATTTAAGAGAGGTACTATGAATATGTACCTATGATTAAGGATGAACCCATGAATAGTAGTAAAGACACTATTATTGAAGAAATGTTTGATTTCATTGATGTATCATGTAATGAACCCGAATCAAGCAAAGAAGTATCACAGATTATAGATGAGGATGTCACACCAAAAGTTTCAAAATTTACATCTAGATACCATTCGAAAGATGATATCATTGGAGATTAGAGCAGCAGTGTTCTGACTAGATCTAAAGCAAAAATTTTAACAGTAGATGAAGAGGTATGTTTACTTTCACAGATTGAACCTTTAAGTGTTGAAGATGCATGCAAGGATTTTTATTGGAAAAAAGCAATGGAAGAAGAATTAAATGAAATAATTAAAAATGATACATGGGAATTGGTTCCTAGACCTAGTGACAAAAATGTGATTGGAACAAAGTGGGTATTTAGGAATAAGATGAATAAAGATGGTATATTGGTTAGAAACAAAGAAAGACTAGTGTGTAAAGGATATGCATAGAGGGAAGGAATAGATTACACTGACACATTTGCCCCTGTGAGAATAATACAAGCCATTAAGTCATTCTTGGCCTATGCAACATTCAAAGACTTGAAAGTATATCAAATGGATGTCAAATCAGCCTTTCTAAATGGTGACTTGAAGGAAGAAGTCTACATAGAATAGCTTGAAGGATTTAATCTATCAGATAAACTAGACATGGTATGTAGACTGAAGAAAGCACTCTATAGACTTAAACAATCCCCAAGAGCTTGCTATGAGAGACTATATGGTTATCTTACCAAGATTGGATTCAATAAAGGAGTAGTAGATTGTAACCTATTCATAAGAGAGACACCTGATGGATTATTACTTGTTGCCATATTTGTTGATGACATTATCTTTGGAGGTAATGACAAGCTTAGTGTAGAATTTGCAAAAGAAATGCAGAATGAATTTGAAATGAACATGATTGGTCCTATAAAATATTTTTTGGGATTAAATGTAAAGAAGATAGATAAAAGAATATTTATAAATCAGTCCAAATATATGAAGGAAATATTGAAGACTTTCAAGATGGAATACTGTAAGCCAGTATGCACTCCTATGATAACAGGAAGCAAGATTTCTAAAGAGGATGATTCCACAACAATTGACAAGACATTGTACAAATCTATGATTGGAAAACTTATATATCTTACTCAATCTAGACTAGACATATCTAATGCAATTGGCATTGTTGGTAGATTTGCAGCTGAACCAAAATAGAATCACCTAATGGCAATAAAGAGAATATTCAGATATCTGAAGGGAACTATAGGCTATGGTTTATGGTATCCTAAATCAGAGAATGTACAACTTCATGTGTATATAGATGCAGATTGGGTAGGTTGTATTGATGACAGAAAGAGTACTTCTAGAGGAGTAGTATTTCTTGGAGATAGGTTGGTTTCTTGGGTAAGAAAGAAGTTGAATTGTATCTCTCAGTCAACAACAGAAGCTGAATTGTATCTCTCAGTCAACAACAGAAGCTGAATATGTTGCAGCAGCATTGAATTGTTCAACAATGGTTTGGATCAAGTAGATGGTTAAAGATTTTGGTATACAGGTTGATTATCCTATTGTTATTCACTGTGATAACACCAGTACTATAAACATGTCCATGAATCCTATGATGCACGCAAAGACAAAACACATTGAGATAAAATACCATTTTCTTAGAGATATATTTATAGATAATGAAGTAAAATTGGACTATGTGAGCACCAAACAACAGTTGGTAGATATTTTCACAAAGCCTTTATCAAAAGATACTTTTGAGTATCTTAGGGAGAAGTTGGGAGTAATTCCCTTTCCTGTGTCTGATTAGATAAAGTAGCAAGTGCATCAATCCATAGTGATTGATGAATGGTTGACTACTCTACTTCTCGAGTAGTACCCTACCTAATTGTTTATCACACCCTTTTCCATTGATGTCAAAGGGGGATAATATAGTAAGGGGGAGCATATACTTTGGGGGAGTATATAATCATGTAACTTAAAAACATAGACAAAGGAGTTGTAGAAGTATAGAGGAATCTTTGATGAGGATATTGAGAAGATTGTAAAAAGAAAGAGGACACCATGTGCTGAAGATGTTTTTAAATATCATATGTTTCCATCAATGGCAAAGGGGGAGATTGTTGGAGATTTACTTTTGGAAGCTAGTTGATTGTATGTTTGTCATTGATGACAACATATAAGATACAATAGTGTTGTATATGTACTTATCCGAGTGATGATATTAAGCCTTATGTGGTTATATTCATGTTGTAGACATGTTTTTCATGTTTTGTTCATACACATAGACTCAGATATGAAGTTTCAGTTGTGTTGTGTAATTCTGTTAGCGACAGTTACAGTTTTTGGAGCTTGTCTATACAGAGCCAACGTATTAATTTAGCTCTTGAGTTGCACTTATCTTCGGGATATGCGTGTGTACATTCAAGTTTAATTATGAGTTGAAGATCGTTATCTGAATGTGCCAAACGTGTTTCAAAAATATTGCAATGTTAGAGTTAATTTGGTGAGGCCGACATTGTGAAGCGTTGCATCTATTTAGTTTATATTGCATGGTTGTAATTATGCTTGCATGATTGGTTAAGCCAACAAGGATGTTATGAAGATTTTCCTAATAGGTCCCATGATCTCATACTTTGAGGAAGATACTTATAGTAGTTCATTTGTGAAACTTTAATTGTGAATGATAAGAAAAGAGACAGAAAAAGTACAGAGCAGAATATCAATTGTGTTTCATTCATCAAGGATCTATGTGAAGAAGAAGTGAAAGATTAATATACATTGGAATTGATCAAGACAACAGGTCTACTCTATAGTTCATCATTAGTTATAGTGCATATTTCTTCTACAGAAGGTTGTAGCCTTCACCATTGAAGCAGTGAGCTTTTGGACAGTGAGTCCTAACCCTTAACAGGGTTATTTGTAAAAGACTCCTAGTAGGGTTAGACCCTTAACCAGGTCACTATAATTATTGCATTGTAAAGAACAACTCCTAACAGGGTTGCAAGATATTCTAATAGGGATTATTATAAACAAGTATAGTTCATTATGGGTGCTAATTCCCATCGGGGTTTTTACCATTTGGTTTCCCCATAACCAAATTATGGTGTTGTCTATTGTGTTATCTGAATGTACATTTACTTTATTGTATTCTGGAGTTAATAAGAGAAAATAATTAAATTAGGTGATAACTGATTCACCTCCCCCTCTCAGTTATGCTTTGGGACTATTCTAACAAGACACACATTGTTTGTTGTATATTCTTGTCTCTTATCACACAACCAATGACTATATATATGTGAGACATGTCATTATAGAGACATGTCTCTTTGACAAGACATGGATCTATAATGCCATGTCTTTTCATTTCTTTAATCACCTGATAATACCAATCAGAATACAACAATTAATATACTAATCGACATACTAGTTGATAGTATAAGACAATTAATAAAGTGTTTGTTCAGAATGACCACCAATCAGTGTTTAACATAACCACCCATTGTATTATAAACCAGCACCCGACAATATGGTGCGATCATCATATACTCAGCAACCAAAATGTTGATTATTGATAATCAACGTTAATATATAAATAGTCATCCATTGATATAAATCAACATCTTGTACTTATCTAAAAATTGATATAAATCAGTGCTAACAAGACAAATCTTGAACGTAGATAAAACTGATGTCGATCTGTATTATCCAAACTCATGGCAAAGTGTATTGTCTGATACTAATAGGCAGAAAAAATGAAATACAATATACATTTGTATATGTGTATTAATATATAATAATAATAATAGTATCATTTATATATATTAATATGCATATATAATGTAGAATGATATTATTTCATATTGTTTAATATAACCGATACAAATAAATATTAATAAAGTTGAACATTATCTATTAATATTAATTCAGTTTGATGTTAATTCAATCAGATCATTATTTTTATAAAAAAGGTATAATATTCAGAATATGTATATAGATGAATGTATATATAATAATAATACTTATTATTATTATTATTATTATAATATATATATATATATATAATTGATCTATTCTTATAACATTAATGTCAACTATATTTTATCTGATCGAAGCTATAAACATCAACAAGCTCAATAGAGAGCCCAAAGAAGATGACAAGAGAATTGCTTACTAGCAAGGCTATATAGCTATGGCTGAACGACTATGAGAATTGAGCAGGAAAATAGGAGATTTTGGTGCTTTGGTCACATAGGTAAATAAGCTAAATGAAAATTATTTCAAATTGAATACTTTACCAATAATCTATTTGATTCTCAGTTCCAACATAAAGTGAATATATTTGTTTTAAATAAGAAAGAAATGATAACAACGTGCATGAAATTGGAATGCAACTTGTTAATCATGGAACACAACCTGCACATGATGAAGGTCGGGATGTGCATCCTGGTAGTGGAGGTATTCATTTTCTATTCAAACATTTTAATGTAATTATTAATAAAATTAAACATCTTAAATTTAAATGAATGTATTTCAACTCTAGAGATCTAGAGGGTGTTCAACATGTTGAGGTTGAGGCTAGACAAAATGATTTGGAAGATGATGTGACCCCATCAGGTAAAGAGAGCCACAATTATGTTCTTTAAATTAATGAATACTTGTAATAATAATAAAAAATGTTTTGAATTTAACCCATTTCTTTGTTATTATAGAGGACCCCCCTTTGTTTCAATGTCCTCATCCTCAATATAGGAGTAGACATAGATTGAGATCACGAGCAGAGGGAAGACCAACTGAAGAGGGGGGAAATGATGAAGAAAATAATGCTCTACCTTATTTTATAATGACTGAATTTTATGTGTTAATGAATGTTCATGAATGATATGTGTTAATGAATATTGATGAATGTTGCATGTTAATGAATGTTGTGTTAATGAATGTTATGTGTTAATGAATGAATGTGTTAATGAATGAATGTTATATTTTATTAGTCGATGAAATAATGAATGAATTTTAGATGTTAACGGTGAATTTAGAGTGATGTTTGGTGGGGGGGAGGGGCCAAATGAGCTTCCACCTTCACGTGGTTGACCTTGATAAGTAGAGAATATTAAACTATTCTTGAAACAAAGTGAAGCTCAATAAGATAACAAACTTTTAAATATTTCATTATGTTGTACAGTTAATCTTATTGAATAGTGTATTGTTGGAATTATTTTGGAATGATGTACTGAGAGGGGAGGGGTGAATCAATACCTCTAAAACTTTTCTTGGTTAGCCCATTAACCCTTAATCATCAGTTTGTAAATTATCTTATCTAACTATTCATCTTTCTTTATGTATA
>MU226035.1:909034-928908 GCA_018584345.1 Thuja plicata
CCTCTAAAACTTTTCTTGGTTAGCCCATTAACCCTTAATCATCAGTTTGTAAATTATCTTATCTAACTATTCATCTTTCTTTATGTATATGCAATCATATCATAAGTTCTTTAGTATGTAATCATAACATAAACATTCATGAAAATAGATAACACATAACACAAGATATGATATTGCAGAAAACTCCTGTTAGGAAGTAAAAACTTTGGTGGGGATTTTTACCCACAAGACTTCACTATCTGTAGATAAGAAGGGGCCGGTTAAGGCTTATAATTGGTCACTTTTGATGACCTACCCTGTTAGGAGTATTACAATGGAGACCTGTTAAGATCTACTTTGTTTGAAGCTTTAGCAACACTGTTAAGTGTAGACTCTATTAAGAGATTTGGAAAGAATGGTTAAGTTCACCTTCTACAAAAGGATTTTTGATGTGATACACTTGTTAGAATGCAACTACATAAGTCTTTGATATGATGATGTATGCAATCTCTAATTACTGATAGTAGATCCTATTAAGCTTCATACATATAAGTAATCATCCTTCCATGATTGAATAATACCTTTATCTTCTCATTGGTAGCCTCTGTGTGTTCTTGACAACTAATGTGATCTGTTTCTAAACTTTGCATGAATTCTGCCTTCTTCTCCTTAGATTCTATTTTTGGATATCAACAACAATGAATTCATAACTCACAATTGATTTGAACATCTATTTATACTAGATTTTGGCTCAATTCTTGATTCATGCTTTGCAAGTTAACTCTAGATCCAATGTTTACAACTTGACCTTGATCTTTAGTTAGATATGTTTTAGATCCATTAGGATGCTTTAAAATTTTTACATAAAGCTTGCTTGACCCTCAAGTTATGATTTAAAACAAATTAAAACTCTATAAATAGAATTACATTGCTTTATCTAACATGTAAAACTCAGATCCACTTTTTGCGTGTTCTCTAGCTAACTATCAATTCTGACAGTCGGTTTTCTTGGTTGTCAGTTTTCCTTTCTTGAACTAGTCATTGGGTATGCCTTTTTTGTTTCATCGGTTTTGTTCTCAAAAATGTGTCGTCAGTGATTTTCTCAATGTTATGTTATTGACCTATCGGTGATTTCTTCTTGTTCACTTCATTGGTGCAACACTTGTCAGTGTTCATCGGTCAATTCCATACTTAGAATTTTCTCATGACCTTTGTGTTCTGTCGGGTATGCTCGCTGTTCACCGGTAATGCTTGTAGTCTACCAGTAATTCTTGTAGTTTGTCGATGATCTCTGTCAATGTTTTTCACTAAGTGTACTAATGGAAAAATTAATGTCATCAGTGTATATTGAATCTTAATTATAGAGTCCAACTGAGCCAACATGAAAAACAACACTACAAGTTGCAAAGTTATGTATCTTTTACTAATCTTCCCATATAGAAACTTTCTTTTTATAGTTACTTAATATCAGTTATCTATTATAATATACATCTTCTTTCCATAATCTCCTCTAATATCATGTTGCAACTAGATTACGATGTTTTTTCTAAAGGTCATCCTCTTCTAGTTACACATTGTTGGCATGACTGCATTCCATCTGTCTATATGGAAAGTGAAGCGTTTGAATACAAGATATGGTTGTTTGATAAAGTTTGCACTAATAGTCAAAAATACATATATTTAAATTTGATGTCTTATTATTCATTAAAGTAAATGAGGTTAGAAAAGTTTGAAGATGACACTGATTTAGCATTTACACATAATTCTTTGTTTTATTGGATATTTCTAGTAAATATTGAAATAATCACATGAATTTGCACTATTCATTACCTTACAACTTATGCATAAAATAACTAGGAGTCTAGGAATAAATTTTTGTAGCAATTGGATATGTAAATAATAAATTTATTGTATTTAAATTGCATTCCCAACCCCTCTTTGTGGTTATATTAGCACCAAATTAACTTACATTCTTTATAAATCTACAACAAGATACTTTTTAACCTAATTGTTCATGACATGGAATACCCATAATGAGGCATCTCAATAGTAATGATTTAGAACAACCCATCGAATCATAAAGATTCTTTAAAATGGATCTGGTCTACATCCCTCACCTATTCTAGCTCTTGGTTTGGTCATGTCCCAACCAATACCGAATTTTGGCCTTTATGATCTTCATAATTTTATCTTATTACCATGCCTTTATGTCCCAAACTACTATGGACTAAATTACTCTATATATGGTCCACCTCAAATTAACACATTATAATTTTATCTTGCCACACAAACCCTCTTTTTCTATTACACATTTCTCTTGTCCCCATAATATTAGAAATATGTTGTCCTTATCCCATCCTAACATCTAATTCTTTCTACAAATTTGTGATATTTTACAACTCTATAGTCTCTAGCCAATAGATACTCACTCACTACCCCCTTCATAGCTGTGGATTCTTTAATCATTTGAAATTCTTAAATTTCAATAGGACAACTTACTACAATCACAAAGACACTTCTTAAATGTCAAAGACACTTACCACTCCAATATGTAAATAAAAATTAGATTGAACTAACCCTGTCAATAGGAACTAGGATCAACTCAAAACCATTATTTTACATCGCTTTGTCTAGACTGTTGTAGTGCCTCCCTCATTTCCATTTTGTGTTTGACCCTCCGAGGGTTTTAGATTGAGTTATTATAGCATAGATGACAATGTAGTAGTCTGGCAAGACTACACCCTATTAATTTCTTGCTTATTTTGACTGCTCTACGGATCATTATGTTGTACTAGGACATATTGATTTACTTATTATTATGACTAGCAATTAAGTGCTTGAATATCACAGATTGAATTAGGATAAGGAAATTGTAGGATTTTAATAAATGATAGGTTCTTTGATGATTAAAAATGATATTGCAATGAAATATTATATTTGTTAAAATAAAAGGATAGCAACATAATGTTATGATTTATTATAATTAGAAATACTTTGGTTAGTTAGATAAGATTACTATGTTATAGTTATGGATTTTGCATTATGGATACTGATCTGGTGAACGTTATGATTATGTGAAAGACTAATTGATGCTTATGTGATTAAATGGGGAACAATGAATTGATTCAGTTACAATGCAATATGATTTCTAACATGAAATTAAAGTTAACTTCTTAGGAATGCATAGTGTAAAGTGAATTTGATTATGTAGAAGCCTTGTAGAGGTTTCAAATAAAACATATTTCATTATGATGCTTATTATTCCTTGGACTACTGATATTCAGATTTAGTGTGTAGGGAAGATGACCATGATGTTAAATCAAGGAATCAAGATTAAACCTATGTGAAAAAAGTGCAAACCAAGGTTTCTCTTTATGAAAGAGATAAAGCCTCATTCTGATGTGTTTTAAATCCATAATAGTGAAGTGTATGGTTTTAATTGATATTAAATGTTAATTTTGGAAATGTATTTTCAAATGGGAAAGCCAATTGTATTGTGATGTGTATGTGTTTTTGTGAGTGTCACTTGACACATGTGTTGTGCTTATGTGGCAATGACATGTCCCTTTTGGGTGGAGATTGGTTGCAACCAAACCTAGGAGAGTACCTTGTAGTATCCCCATGTGTGTCCACTTGGTTAGTGAGCCTTAGGAATGGTCACATCACTTGAATTTTGTGGGTGAGGTTAAGAGGGGTTTTTTATGGGTTAAAGGGACTCAAGTAGGGTTGAGTTTAGGCCCTTTTAGAATTACCACTTGGTATACCTATGGGTCATGGTCATTTTTGACCATAGGAAAGCCTAGGTAGGTGTCTTGAACCCTCCCAAAAGTTGGATTTCCCATGATGGACGAAAATCAAATTGTGAGAGCTTGTCCTTGGGTAGACAAGTGTGTAAGAGGTTTTGAAGACCAACCAATGAGAACACACACTCTACCCAAGGAAGTTTGGGAAGTGTGAGAGAAGAATTTAGGGGGAAGTTTGGGGAAATTTTTTTGGTTCACCCACTGTCCATATTTGGAGACAACTAAGAGTTAGAGGAGATTCTTGGGAGGGAGAAGGACTTAGGGATGGAAGCTCATCATCAACCTCTTTAGTGCCATTACTTGATAAAGGTTGGTTATACTATCTCCATGTTTTTTGTTAAATCATGTATGCAAGATATTTTGTGATAGATGGCATTGTGCAAGGATGTTTTGTTCATTTTTGTGCTTTAAGATTTGTAAGTTGTGGTTGAGAAGATTGTGTTGGTGTAGTGTTTCATGGAAGTTTCTTTGTCTCTTTTTCTTGTATGTAGTTTGGGTGTGCAAGGCCAATCTCACCCTTGGAAGGATATAGAAGCCTTGTGGTGAAGAATGTAGGGATTTTTGTGAGTTGTAAAGTTTGAAGAAACATTGTTGTTTTATAGGCCTTATGAAGGCAATATATCACTAGTTTGGTTTATATCTTTTTAGTGCTTATTCTCCTTCACCCCATTAATGGGTCATTTGGAGACCCTATGTGCAAGCCTTAAATTAGTGTTTGTTGTTGTGTTCTGGAATGCTTGTAATATTTTGTTTTGTGAGATACCTGTTTAATCTTAATTCCCCTAGCTCGGGGGTGGCCTTGAAAAGACCTAGGCTGGGAGGTGAGAACCCCATGGTATTTTTGTTTTCTTCCTTTCTATTTGTAGATTTTGGAGCTCTTGAAGGTTAAGGGTTAAGCTTGGAAAGAGAGAAAGTGTGTGTTGTTTTGTAAAATTTTATGTAAAATCATTAGGTTGTAAATTTGTATCTTTTATTCTAGGAGTGTAGTTGCTGATTTTTAATTTTTTTTAAAGATTTACATATTTGTAAATGATTTTGTATGTGAAGAAATTTGTAAGTCTTAGTATATATATATATATATATATATATCATTTAAAAAAGCTCATATAAACATATTCCTATAGTTTTATATATAGAAGTGTATAAGTCTTTTATATTTTAAATAAGTATGCATGTTCATTTGAGTTCTATTTACTATTTCATTAAATCTGAAAATTATTGTTTAGTTGTAAGACCAGAAAAGGGGTTAGAAGCATATCTAGGTAACCACAAACCATAAACAATATGCTACCCTAACTAATCTAACATTAGAGCCATTTAAATAGGAATTCATAAATAATATGCAAAACACATAAGAACTCCCTTCAAGTGATGCTCAAATGCTCTCCTTTCTTCTCCATAGAGGTTGATATGTTGCTCTTTGACAAACACCAATTGCACAAAGAACTTGAAAGCTTGAATTGATAATGGAAATTACTAGGAGATAGTGGTTCAACCTTGAATGAGAGAAATGAATCCATTTTATAGAAAATGGGGATCAATTAGGTGAGAATGAACAAAATCATTGCAACAACCAAGATTTTGGTTGGTAGGATGTTTGGAAGCATGAAATGGGGGAGAGATATTGAGGGGATATTAAAAATATTTGGAGATATTTAGGAAGCACCTTAATAGGGATGAGAATCCTCAATTAAGGGATATGATATTTAGGTGAGATTATGAATCTTTAATTAAATCCATAATTCAATATTCTCAAATATTCCTCAAAATCAAAATTATATTTATGAAATTATAAAAATCTCATAAATAGAAATTATCTAATTAATTAATAGTATTAATTAATTATTGGAGAGTTAGGGAAATAGGGAATAAATAAATTTTATTTATTTATTCAATTAGGACTTAGGATAAATTATGGGTTATTCATCCAAAGGGGAAAATTAGTAGAGAATAGGTCAAATTGAAGATGTTGATGTCGAATTGAAGGGATTTTGATAATGTTGATAAGAATTAGGGTTAATTCTAAGGGTTCAAGAATAGTTTGGAAAATCACGAGGCATCGATGATCTTTGATGATGCGTCTGGATAATGATGATTGGAAATGTTTGAAAAGTGCCAATGACATTTGATGGCATCCTAAGATTGAAATGGGGAAACATAAATGATCTTTGAAAATGTTCCCAAATTGATAATCAGAAATAGTATTGACAAATAATGAACAACACTATTGAATTGATATTGAAAGATTAATAGCAATAACACCAATGATCTTTGATAGTGTCATCAAATGGCTGATTGAAAGGATACGAAGCATCGATGACCTTGGACAATGCTCTAGAAATGATGATAAGATTTATTGAATTGAATTAGGGTTTGATCGATTGGTTTGAAATTGGGTTGATTAGGCATCGATGAACTTGGACAATGCCCCAGAATGGTTTGGAAATGAGTCTAGACAATTCTACAAATGATTAGGAATAGAATAGGAAGGGTTTGAACTAATTAAAGAAGATTTGGAATGGTTTAGGATCAAATAGGATCAATTTAGGAAGGTTTAGGAAGGTTTGGGATGGTTTAGGATCGGTTTAGGAAGGTTTGGGATGGTTTGGGAAATGATCAATTTGATAGCGCAAGTAGAATTGTTAGTAAATAATTGAATGATTTTGCAATATTCAATCATTAATGAAAGACACAATGTTTCTATACAATAAAGATCATATATGTGACATAGAAGAATAATTAGGTCACAAAAAAATGTTTTGATTGTAAAGAAAACAATGTTAAAACATGTAGACTAGCAGGCTCGAACCATTTTTAGGTGTCTACATTTTGCCCCTCTTTGAAACAATGCAATTATGACTGTTGTGTCAAATAATCTTGAAGAAAAAAACATTAAAACATGCCCCAGTGATAACGGGATACATAGGTACCCCCTCGAGAAATTGTCCAAAAAATGCAAGTGATAGGTCGATTTATCTACAATGCCGAGATGGATCCATAGCAAGGATCAAATCAAATATCGGAGGTCAAACACAAAATATATGGGGTTGAGAGAACCAAAATAATCATGACCAGTACAAAATGCAAGGGTTGCACATCCATCTAGGCAACCAAGAGGCTATAAAAGGGCCTGAAAGGGGTTTTGGAGCTCATTTTCACTCTCACATTTGGAGGAATTGAGCTCTGGAGAAAGGAAGATGGATCGAGTGCCCCTAGAGAATCAGCGCAAAGAAAAAGTTCATATCTTTTGATGGCTATCCAATGTGGGACCCAAGGTGAGTACATCTAGTCCTCTTAGTGGTTTCATGCTTTTCACACATTTCAGGGTTAGTTCGGGGGTCAAATAGGGTCAAATGCGGCCCTACAAGTGTCCACACATGCCACCTGCAAAGGTCACGTGCCCACCTATGTAGGACACATGCCCACCTACATAGGCAGTGTAGGTGGGATGACCACCTGTGTAGGCGGTGCAGTTGGGAGGCCTTTCTATGCAAGTGGTAAGGAAACCTATGCAATTGGTCATAAAGGCCTCAAAATAGGGTCTAGGGGTTCAGAATCTTCCCTAAACTTCCCTAAATTGGTCAAAACCCTAGGACAAGGTCAAAATTAGGTCAAAATATGTCAAAATAGGTCTTAGGTCAGTCAACCAAAAATAGAAAGTATAAAAAGTTTACCAAATTCACATGGTGATTATAGGAGGAGCTACCAGTTCCACAGACATGGGAGAGTAGACCGGTGTGCCTGGACATACACCACTGGTTGAGTAGCCATGAGAGAGAGATCCTAGGATTGATAATATTTTACTACATAACATACATGCCCGAGATTAGGACAAATCAAAGGTTGATCATAGCGCTAGCCGAGCGATGGCACTCAGAGACGAGTTCATTTCACCTGCCAACGGGGGAGGTGATTGTTACTCTGGAGGATGTATGGTGCATCCTCAGGATTCCAATTCATGGGGAGCTTGTTGAGTATGACCCCACTATAGGGAGAGCGGTGCTACATTGGCTCTTGAAGAGAGACAATGAGGAGTTGGACATCTGGTATTACGAGATTCGCTGGGAGACAATTGCTAGGCAACATGATCGATTGATTGTAGCTATTTGTGGGGTCATTGCATGCCTCCTAGTAGCAGATAGACAAGGGCATAGATTCCCTATTGGCTAGGAGAGGGTCCTTGAGAAGATGATCATGGAGGGTATAGTGTTCTCATGGGGGCCATGCATGTTGGCTATGACATATTATCAGCTCCATCAGTTGGCATATCGTGGAGGATTATCGATCAACATTGGGATCATATTGCTATAGGTGTGGGCCTACAAGCACATTTCTATGTTTTAGCCTATCATTCAGAGAGTGGTGTTACTAGCTTTACCATATGTTTACTGTTACTGAGGGGCACTAGCATAGGGCCCACTAGGATACACTTTGCACTTTTGAAATGAGATAGATGTGCTGAGAGATTTCACTTGGCATCCCTACAGAGATTTCCCTAGATGGGATGATGACACAGATCACCTTTCGTACTACAGATAGGAGAGGTACCACATTGGGAGGTTTGTGATGGGTCATAAAGTGATTGATATGCAGCTCCTAGAGCAAGTCTGGTGACATTTTGGGGAGGTACAGGGAGTACCTACAGGTTCAACATTGTTTGCTTGATCGAGGGTTGAGGCTAGGACATGGGGTGCAACACTTAGGCCGTAGGTGGCCTATACAGAGTTTGCATAGTTATAGCCTAGACCATGAGGTGTAGGATCAGATGTGGCATATGCAGCTACCATAGATGGGTATGATAGGTGGTTTTCTCAGCACAGGCTGATTCCTCTAACAGATCCTGATGAGGAGGATGAGGAGGATGAGGAGGATGATGATGAGGATAAGGTTTCAGATGAGGGGTTGAGGATGATGATGATGATGACAAGGACCTCAAAGATATGATGATGCAGATAGATGAGGATAGGTATGAGTCACCACATGGGGATGACATATAGGGTCCAGATGATCGATGTGAGGGTCATAGACAGTGCATCATAGAGCTGACGATCCAGATAGACAGATTGACTCTTGTGAGGGATACAAATAGGGTTGCATGGACTACAAAGTGATCCACACTCACAACATAGGTTGACCGGTTGACAACAGAGAGGGACACATTGCTTGCCTCTCGAGATATAGATAGGTCCAGGGCACAGAGGGTCAAGGAGGAGGCACGCCAGTTTATCAGTTCCATCAGAGATGTGGGTGTGTTTGATATCGTAGGGATGCTATCAGATGTTCGAGTAGAGTCATAGTATTGGAAGGACATGTATAGGAAAGATGTTCCTCAGGATTAGTGGGCACCATGTTACAGAGTGTCATCCAGCAGGTCACATTCTCATAGGACATAGAGTAGCGAAGGAGTGCTGGGACCGAGGGGGCAACCTAGATCAGGGTAGACAGGGCATCACACAGGGGGAGCCTCATCTTCCAAATAGGGTAGAGATTAGGAGGACCCAGAGAGAAGGGGTTGACAGAGGGTCTCTCTTGCAGAGGGACAATTTTGTTAGACATGTGATATGTTATGAGCTTGCGGGCCTTAGTGTATATAGACACCTTGATTTTTGTACTCTGATATTTTTTTTAGACTCATATATATGATATGCAGCTATTTTATGATGCACAGGATGGATGCTTATGTGTATGCTTTTAATTTCCTATTATATGATGATGCTTTATATATTGCACTTTATTGCCTTTGTTATGCAATAATGTTTGTTATGGATGCAATAATTGTTTCTGTTTCTTTTGTTTTTTCAAAATGTATGAATGCAAAATGTACGTTATGTATAAAATGAATGAATGAAAAATGCACATGATTTTGTTATTTTTCAAGTTTATGAATGCATGGATGTAGGATGCACTTATTTTTGATGTATGAGAGTACTAGACCAAGGTGACTGTGAGGACTGACTGAAGAACTGTTAGTAGAAAGAAGAATTTAGATGAAGAAATGTTAGTAGAAAGATGGTGGCTTTCAAAAAGTGCAATTTTGTTATAAGAGCTTATTTTGATATTGCAAAATCATATGCGACGCATCGTGGCACAAAAGCCAGAGCACAAAAGTCATCCTTTTTGCATGAACAAACACGATGCAAACAAAGGATGATCTTCTCTATCCCCAAAGCATGTAGCAGATATGCCCCAGAATTTCATGAGATCATCAAACAGGCATTAAAAAAAGTAAAGAAAAAGGAACTGGTCATGAACCATCCCAACTACTCTCATAAGTTTAGATAATATCCTTGAGTAGCATAGGAACATGATAAAAAAAAAATACTCATGAAACAATGTGAGCCAACGGCCATTCTGATCTTTTTTTACTTGCATTAAATGTTCATTGATTAGTAGCTTAGAGTTGCAGATTGATTGATTTGAGAACTTGATTGATAGCTTGGATAGATTGATTGATAGCAAATGTTGAAAGATTTGAACAGTCCAATCAGATTGATTGTTGGGTCGCAATGATTCAGATCGCATATGATTTCATTAAGCACAGATTGATGATTCTGCCACTAAAGTCAGCAAACATGATGTTCGATTCACAAAAAGAAGACAAGTATGTACAGATTTATTGTAGATTTTTGAAGAGATTTTTGAAATTTTTAGGATTTTTTGAAATATTTGAATTTTTTGGTCTTTTTTCAGGATCATATTTGATTTTTAAGCATTTTTTTTAGGACATTATGTAATTTTTAGAAGTTTTTTCAGGACATTATTTTATTTTTTCAAAATTTTTGCATATTTGGATTTTTAGGATTTTTTTAGGACATTAAGATATTTACAATGTGTTATCTCTAGAATCAGATATTCAAGGAATCTCATGGGTAAACCACGTTCAAGGTCTTGCCCCTAGTTTGAATTCAAATTCAAAGATACTTAGTGTCAGGCATCTGCCCCCAGACAATAAAGAGACTATATACAGAGGCCAAAAGGATAGATAGAATGGGTAGACCAAGCGGAAGACAAAGAAAATCAACCAGTTGCAGGCCATAAAGGGGCACTACGATCGATACAAACTGAAAGATGTGATTAGGAAATGACATTAGGATATCAGGTGGAACCATGATAGACAATGGAGGAGCAACTCACTATGTGTGGTGCTTGTTTGCAAGGTTTTCACCATGGTACTTGTCCAAAGTGCATGTTTTCTAGGTTTTCACTATTGGACGAGATTTTTCTCTTGATTTCTATTTTTTCTTGCCAAGATGCCTGTTTTCCAGGTTTTCATCAAGACAACCATTTTTTCTTTTTTTCTTTTTTTTTCTTTTTTCTCTTTTTGATTTTTTTGGTATTTTCTCAGAAACTTTTTCAATTTTTTTTTGTGCTTTTTTCAGGAACTTTTTGCAATTTTTTTTTGTACTTTTTTTAGAAATTATGCATAATACTTACGGAGGTGCATGCTGTTCAATGCCTCTAGCAATGGTTCTCCCTCTGGTGTTGCAAGTTGATACACTCCAAACCCATAGGATACTGTGACTATGTATGGGCCGTCCCAATTTGGTTCAAATTTTCTAGCCTTCTCTCTGTGTGGTTGGGTCTTATACTTCATCTTCAGAACTAAGTCTCCAATCTCAAAATGATGAGCTCAGAAATTCTTGTTGTAACTCCATTTGAGACGGTTCTAGTAGGACTGCAAGTGTACCAAGGTGGTTTTTCGCCGCTCATCAAGCATCTCAAGCTCATGTAATCTAGAAACTCTATACTGTTCATCATCAATAATGCCTTGTAAGGATACTCTCAATGAAGGAATTTCAACCTCAAGGGGTAATATGGCCTCAGCGCCATAGACAATAGAGTACAGAGTAGCACTAGTGGGGGTGCAGATGCTAGTCCTATAGGCCCATAGAGATAGGTTGAGTTGTAAGTGCCAATCATGACCATCATCATTGATAGTATTTTGCAGGATCTTAATGATGGTCTTGTTAGATGCCTCTGCTTGGATATTTCCTTGTGAGTAGTAGACTCTAGAGAATCCATGACAAATTTTGAATTTTTCACAAAGCTAGGTAACATCCTTGTTCTGGAATGGGCTACCATGATCAGTAATAATGGCTAGAGGAACTCCATAATGGTAAATGATATAGTTCAGGATGAATCTGAAAACTTGTTTGCCAGTAATGTATGTCATGGATATAGCTTCCACCCATTTGGTAAAGTACTTAGTGGCTGTGATGATGTACTTGTGGTCATTAGAAGATAGGGGTGTGATCTTCCCTACAAGGTCAAATGCCCATTGTGAAAAGGGCCATGGAGAGACCACTGGCTGTAGATCCTGTGTTGGGGCATGAATCAAATTACTGTGAATCTAGCACTTGAAACATTTCTTAGCAAACTTATGAGCATCTTGCTCCATGGTAGGCCAGTAGTATCCTGCTCAAACCAACTTCTTGGTGAGACTCAAACCATTGAAATGTCCACCAAAAATACCATGATGGACCTCATGTAAGGCACTATCAGCCTCACACAAATCAAGGCATCTGAGGAGGGTTTGGTCATAGGATTTCCTATAAAGGGTATCACCAACAATGACATAATGGGAGGCTTGATGGATAAGAGCTCGATGCTTGTTCTGGGATAAGGTAGGGGGTAATATCTAGGCATGTAGGTAGTTGTAAACATATTGATACCAAGGGGAATCAGGACCAACAATGTCACACACGAGCTTAGATTATGGAATGTCAAATGCAGGAAGCAATAGTTGCTCAATGAGAAATTCACATCTTTCTTCATTATTGAACATATTGATCATAGATGCAATAGTGGCCATAGCATCTGCTTGTTTGTTATGGATCCTTGGAAGTTGGCAAAAACTAAATGTGACAAATTTCTCCTTGAGAAAATTGGCCAACTATTTGTAAGGCACTAGCTTTTCATCCTTAGTTTCATAGTCATTAGAGACCTGGTGGATGACCAATTGAGAATCACCATACACCTTGAGGTGTTGTATTTTCCATTGAATAGCAAGTTTAAGTCTAGTGACCAGTGCTTCATATTTAGCGATATTGTTGGTACATGCAAATGCAATTCTATAAGATTTTGGAATGACATCACCTTGCGGGGTGATAAACATAATGCCTGCCCTCGATCCATGCCTAGTATGTGAGCCATCAAAGTAGAGTTTCCACTCATTAGCTTTAGTGAAGGTGAAAATGGACTCATCTAGGAATTCTAAAAGTAACAGGTGATCATCAAGAACTGGTGCCTCTACGATCTAATCCGCTATCACCTGGCCTTTTATTGCTTTTTTGTCCACATATTCTATGTCAAACTCACTCAGTAGCATGACCCATTTGTCTAGGTGACCCATGAGAGCTGCTTTGCCTAAGAGATACTTCAATGGATCAATCCTTGACATGAGCATGGTTTTCTGGTGTAGCAAGTAATGTCTTAACTTTTGTGTGGCAAAAACCATAGCAAGACATGCTTGTTCAATGAGTGAGTGGTTTAGTTCATATCCAACCAAAGTTTTTCTAATGTAATAAATGACTCTTTATCATCCTTGTTCATTCTGTTGTGCAAGAAGAGCACCCAATACAGTGTCTATGGTAGAAATGTATAAGAGAAATGGCTTCTTTGGGATGGGAGGCATCAAGATTGGTGGATGCAACAGATAATATTTTAGTTGTTGGAACGAGTGCTCACATTTGTCATTCCAATGGAAGGTTACACCCTTATGCAATAGATTTTGAAATGACTAGCATTTATCTACTAATTGTGCAATAAATAAGTGAATAGACTGTAATTTTCCTTGTAGACTTCTCAGCTTCCTTAGTGTGTTGGGCGGAGGCATCTCTAAAATGGTTTGCACCTTTACAGGATCCACCTTGATACCTTGTTGAGAGATGATGTAGCCTTGGAGTTTGCTAGACACAACTCCAAAAACACACTTTTTAGGGTTTAGGTGGAGCCTGTACCCTTCGATTCGTTCAAAGATTCTAGCCAAAATACCCAAATGATCTTTCCTAGTTGTGGATTTGCAGAGGAGATCATCAACATAGTCTTCCATCAGGATGTGCATGAAGACATGGAAGATTGTAGTCATTTCCCATTGATAAGTAGCTTTGACATTCTCCAAGCTGAAGGGCATGACATTTCAGCAATAGGTTCCCCAAGGACAAGTGAAAGTTGTCTTGGCTTGGTCCTTGGGAGCAATCCGAATTTGGTTGTAACCAGAGAAGTCATCCATCAGTGACAGGATCTCATAGCCCATAGTCATGTTGACAATCATGTCGATGTTGTGAAGAGGAAAATCATATTTAGGGAATGCCTTATTTAAATCATAGAAATCAGTGCATATTTGTATGCCCATAGCATGCTTGCTAACAGGAACCAGATTGGAGATCCAGTCTACATAATCAAATATAGGTCTGATAAATCCTGCATCCAATAACTTCAATTCTGCTTTTACCAGTAGAGCTTTTTGGGGATGCATTTTTCTTATCTTCTATTTTACTGGCTTTACACCTGGCTTCAAAGGGAGGTGGTGAAGAACTAACTCAAGATCCAGGCCAGGCATGTCAGCATATGACTAGGAAAAATTGATCTAGCGTTCAAGGAAGAATCTGATAAACTCATCTTTCTCTTCTGGCGAGAGTGATGCTGTAAAATGTATGATCTTGGGATTGTTTGGTGTTCCCAAATAAATTTCATCACTCATTTCAATGAGTAATGTTGACTTCTCCTTTGGAGGGGGCATGTCCAGTCTTCCATCCTTGGGTGCCTCAGAGAGGTTTTCACCCTCGGATACGTCCTTTGATTTTACTTTTTTATGGTCAACTGGCACCTTTTAGTTTTCACCAGAGGACCTATTCTTTTGATTTTTTTCTTTTTCAATTTTGTGACTAGAAGATGGAGTTGAATCCCTGAGATATGCAGTAGCAACAAGATCAACGAAGAACCCCTTTTTGTGGTCGCCAGATGGTATGCCCTCTCGGAGCTCAAAATATGGTGAACCCTTTTCTAGTCTTACATTTGGTCAAATTTTAATACTTTCTATTTCTTTTTGATTGACCTAAGACCTATTCTAACCTAATTTTGACCTTTTCCTAGGGTATTGACTAGTTTAGGGAAGTTTAGGGAAGTTTCTGAACCCCCATACCCTGTTTTGAGGCATATTTAACCAATTGCGCAGGTTTCCTTACCACCTGTGTAGAAAGGCCTCCCACCTATGTTGCCTATGCAGGTGGTCATCCCACCTGCACTTCCTATGTAGGTGGGCACATTTCCTACATAGGTGGGCATGTGACCTGTGCAGGTGGCACATGTGGACACTTGTAGGGCCTTGTTTAACACCGTTTGACCCCCGAACTGACCCTAAAATGCATGAAAAACAAGAAACCAATGAGAGGACCAAATGTACTAACCTCAGGTCCCGCGTCAGCTAGCTGTCAAAAGCTACAAAATCATTCTCTGTGCTAATTCTCCAAGGGTACTCGATCCATCTTCCTTGATCTAGATCTCAATTTCTCCAAATGTGAGAGTGAAAATGAGCTCCAAAACCCCTTTTAGGCCCTTTTATAGCCTCTTGGTTGCCTAGATGGACGTGAAACCCTTGCATTTTGTATTGGTCATGATGATTTTGGCACTCTCAACCCCATATGTTTTGTGTTTGACCTCTGATCTTTGATCCGATTATTGCTATAGATCCCTCTTGTCATTGTTGATAAATTGACCTATCGCTTGCATTTTTTGGATGATTTCTTGAGGTGGCACCTATGTAACCCATTATCACTGGGGCATGTTTTAATGTTGTTTTATTTAGGATTCTTTGACACAATGCTCATAATCACATTGTATCAAAGAGGGGCAAAATGTAGACACCTAAAAATGGTTCGAGCCTACTAGTCTACGTGTTTTGACATTGTTCTCTTTACAATCAAAATGTTGTTTTGTGACCTAATTATTATTCTATGTCATATATATGATATTTTTTGTATAGAAACATTGTGTCTTTCATCAATGATTGAATATTGCAAAATTGTTCAATTATTTACTAACAATTCTACTTTCGCTATCAAATCGATCATTTCCCAAACCATCCCAAACCTTCCTAAACCATCCAAAACCTTCCTAAACCGATCCTAAACCATTCCAAATCTTCCTAAATCAGTTTAAACCCTTCCTATTCTATTCCTAATCATTTGCAGAATTGTCTAGACTCATTTCCAAACCATTCTGGGGCATTGTCCAAGTTCATCGATGCCTAATCAACCCAATTTCAAACCAATTGATCAAACCCTAATTCAATTCAATCAATCTTATCATCATTTTTGGAGCATTGTCCAAGATCATCGATGCTTCGTATGTTTTCAATCAACCATTTGATGAAACTGTCAAAGATCATCAGTGTTATCGCTATCAATCTTTCAATATCAATTCAATAGTGTTGTTCATTATTTGTCAATACTATTTTAGATTATCATTTTGGGAACATTGTCAAAGATCATCGATGTTTCCCCATTTCAATCTTACGACGCCATCAAATTTCATTGGAGCTTTCCAAACATTTCCAATCATCATTATCCGGGCGCACTGTCAAAGATCATCGATGCCTCATGATTTTCCAAACTATTCTGGAACCCTCAGAATTAACCCTAATTCTTATCAACATTATCAAAATCCCTTCAATTCAACATCAACATCCTCAATTTGAGCTATTCTCAACTAATTTCCCCCTTTGGATGACTAACCCATAATGTATCCTAAGTCCTAATTGAATAAATAAATAAACTTTATTTATTCCTTATTTCCCTAAGTCTCCAATAATTAATTAATTAGCTAATTTCTATTTATGAGATTTTTATAATTTCATAAATCTAATTTTGATTTTGAGAAATATTTGAGAATATTGAATTATGTATTTGATTAAAGATTCATAATCTCACCTAAATATCATATCCCTTAATTGAGGATTCTCATCCCTATTATGGATCTTCCTAAATATCTACAAATATTTTCAATATCCCCTCAATATCTCTCCCCCATTTCATGCTTCCAAACATCCTACCAACCAAAATCTTGGTTGGTGCATTGATTTTGTTCAATCTCACCTAATTGATCCCCATTTTCTATAAAATGGATTGATTTCTCTCATTCAAGGTTGAACCACTATCTCCTAGTAATTTCCATTATCAATTCAAGATTTCAAGTTCTTTGTGTAATTGGTATTTTTCAAAGACAAAAATATCAACCAGTATGGAGAAGAAAGGAGAGAATTTGATCATAAATTGAAGGGAGTTCTTATATTTTTTGAATATTATTTATGAAATCCTATTTCAATAGCTCTAATGTTAGATTATTTAGGGTAGCATATTGTTTAGGGTTTGTGGTTACCTAGATATGCTTCTAACCCCTTTTTCTAGGCTCACGTCGGGTTCACCAAATGTAAGACCAGAAAAGGGGTTAGAAGCATATCTAGGTAACCACAAACCCTAAACAATATGCTACCCTAACTAATCTAACATTAGAGCCATTGAAATAGGAATTCATAAACAATATGCAAAACACATAAGAACTCCCTTCAAGTGATGCTCAAATGCTCTCCTTTCTTCTCCATAGAGGTTGATATGTTGCTCTTTGACAAACACCAATTACACAAAGAACTTGAAAGCTTGAATTGATAATTGAAATTACTAGGAGATAGTGGTTCAACCTTGAATTAGAGAAATGAATCCATTCTATAGAAAATGGGGATCAATTAGGCGAGATTGCACAAAATCAATGCACCAACCAAGATTTTGGTTGGTAGGATGTTTGGAAGCATGAAATGGGGGAGAGATATTGAGGGGATATTAAAAATATTTGGAGATATTTAGGAAGCACCTTAATAGGGATGAGAATACTCAATTAAGGGATATGATATTTAGGTGAGACTATGAATCTTTATTCAAATCCATAATTCAATATTCTCAAATATTCCTCAAAATCAAAATTAGATTTATGAAATTATAAAAATATCATAAATAGAAATTAGATAATTAATTAATATACTTAATTAATTATTGGAGACTTAGGGAAATAGGGAATAAATAAAGTTTATTTATTTATTCAATTAGGACTTAGGATAAATTATGGGTTATTCATCCAATGGGGGAAATTAGTAGAGAATAGGTCAAATTGAAGATGTTGATAAGAATTAGGGTTAATTCTGAGGGTTCCAGAATAGCTTGGAAAATCACAAGGCATCGATGATCTTTGACAATGCGCTCAGATAAGGATGATTGGAAATGTTTGAAAATTGTCAATGAAATTTTATGGCATCGTAAGATTGAAATGGGGAAACATCGATCATCTTTGACAATGTTCCCAAAATGATAATAAAAAATAGTATTGACAAATAATGAACAACACTATTGAATTGATATTGAAAGATTGATAGTAATAACATTGATGACCTTTGACAGTGTCATCAAATGGCTGATTGAAAGGATACAAAGCATCGATGATCTTGGACAATTCTACAGAAATGATGATAAGATTTATTGAATTGAATTAGGGTTTGATTGATTGGTTTGAAATTGGGTTGATTAGGCATCGATGAACTTGGAAAATACCCTATAATGGTTCAGAAATGAGTCTAGACAATTCTAAAAATGATTAGGAATAGAATAGGAAGGGTTTGAACTCATTTAGGAAGATTTGGAATGGTTTAGGATCGAATAGGATCAGTTTAGGAAGGTTTAGGAAGGTTTGGGATTGTTTAGCATCTGTTTAGGAAGGTTTGGGAAATGATCAATTTGATAGCGAAAGTAGAATTGTTAGTAAATAATTGAACAATGTCATGCCCAAAATTTTGCATCCAAAAATGCAACAAATTTTTTTTGAATAGTAATATTAATGTCAAGAGGGTCTAAGTGGAATCATGACTAAATGTCAACCTCCCTTAACCCTAGTTGTCTGCTAAAGTTATAGATGCACAAGGTGACGTTAAATTATATGTTTGACTAGAAATAATTTTAGGATAACGCTCGAAGGAATAAACAAGGTGAGGTTATAAGGGTTCAAATGTCATCCCCTAATTTAATAATAGAGTTTGATGATGTGGAGAAAAAGAGAGAGACTCCCTAAACTCAGTCTCCAGGGTCATTCGGAAAACATGGTATGTTAAAAGCTTAATGTTTCTGTGCAAATAAACTAACCCACTAGGCAAGGCACTTTTGTAATATTATTTTTATATTGGTCAGTACACTGGCCACATATATTGACCACATAAAAATAACATTATGAGTTCCTAATTTTTATTAAAAAAACATTTTAATTAAATCTTCCCCTATACCAAATCTAAATTAAAGTGTTTATCTTAAGACTGGTTAAATTTGATTTCGTAGAAGGTTCTCCTAGTTTAAAAATCAAGGATAGGAAGTCGGTTAAAAGATTTAACATACTAATCAGTGACGAAACTTTAACCGTTCAATAGGACCATAATGATTTTAATTACTAAATCTTACTAGAAGTTAATCAAATAATTTATCGCATTCCACCCCATAAATTTGTTGTAAGTTAATCTACTAATATTAAATAGGAATTAAATTAATCTCTTACATTTTCCCTCATAAAAATAAAAATTACAATATTTAATTCTTCCTTTTAATCAATCCTTTCATCCATAAAACAATTTACATTAAATCCCAATCTTAATTTAATTACCAATTTAGTAAACTATAAAGGGATGTAAACTTTCCCTTTTTAAAGGAAAGAAAAATAAAACTAAAAGACTAAATACCTATAAAAGACGTTGTTTCCCACTTAAAGACTTTTATTCCCTCTCAATTTTGAAATCCTAACCCTAATTTCAAAATTAGGGTTAGGGTTCCAAAATGAGGTAATAAATTTTGTTTCTTTTTGTTTGCAAACCATTCTCTTCTCTCTCCCCTCCAACCCTAACTTTTTTTTTTTGTTTTCATCTTGGGTGTTGCAAGTTTCTAAAAATGGAGGATGGATAGAGGCCATAGGAAAACTATATATATATCTTAATATATATACACTTACATTTTGTTGTAAGTATATATATATATATATATATATATATATATTTTACTACAAAATTTC
>MU226035.1:929421-940467 GCA_018584345.1 Thuja plicata
TATATATATATATATATATATATTTGCTTTTAAAAGTATGGATGTATCCTAGTTTTTTAAAAGCATGATCTAAATTCAATATGAATAAGTAGATTTAAATTTTAAGGTCTTTTATATTCTTATTTCTTTTCCTACTAGCTTTCTATGAAAACATAACATCAATAATACATAATAGAAAATAAACCATTGTGGTTATAAAATTTATATGCATCTCTAAGAAAACACACTTCTTTTAACTATATAGAGATCACATTAGAGTATCATGAGAGATAAAATTATATTAAGAATAAAGGTGGATCTAGTTTTCATATTTCCAATTCAAATATAAAGAGCATACATTTAAGAGAAAATAGATTTCTTTTTTTTCTTTTGTAACAACAATAAACCTAAAAATAACTAGATTTACTCCATAAAAATATTAGCATAAAAGAACTTTTATATAATCATGAGAATATTACAAAACAAAATGAGATGACAACACTAATACTTTCTTACAAAATGCTTTTAAGGATGCTTCAAGACAACCACATGGCTTTTACAGTATCCTTCTTTTTCAAACTGTACACTAACATATACCATAAGGCTTTTTACAAAAATATAACATGATATTGAGAAAACTATCACTACATTTTCTTTTCTTCCAAGCTCACTCCAACTTTTATGTAACTTCAATCTTCAAATCTGCATTACAAGGCAAAAACAAGGGGAACCTTGAAACCATGGGGCTTCTCTTCACCCAACCTAGGCCTCTTATGAGGCCACCCCCAAGCTTGGGGAGCCAAACAAAGGTGGGAGACATTCATACAACCACAACAACAAGGAACATAAATATTTTACATTAAACTCCCATTTCCAAAGGCTTACACAAAGGATCAATCAAGGATCCTACATGGGGTGAAGTGGAACCAGTACCCAAGGGAGAAGGCCAACCCAAAACATAGAAATCTCAGCCTTCACATGGTTGTCCAAACACTTACTTTCTCATTTGCAACCAAAACAACTTCATACCCTTATGACCCCCAATGAAGCAACAATAGGGGAGGATTCATGGAGCCCATACTCCATGATTTTTCCCTCTCCTCCTTGAGAAGAGACTCTACACCAAGGGCTATCATAACTCCTCCACCCCCCAAGACTACTTTTCCCTCCCAAGGGTGAGTGAGTCTTGATACTCCCATAAACAAAACATACAAGAAGATCAAAATGAAAATCATTGTAACAACATCAAGTATTACATTAACAAACAAGATTCATGGCTTCCAACAAGCCCATAAACACAACAATACTCATTTGACAAGAGCACATAAGCTTACATTAGAAAGAGTAACACAAAGTCCACCAACCTAGAATCCAAGCTTAAGGAAGAATGTTGTACAAGATCTCCCTTTTTAGCCAAATCCCTCCTTCCAAGATCACCAACTCTAGCTATGTCCCTAACTTAGGGAGTGGGTGTTAAAACTCTCCAACTTGGAGAATTCCCACGAAAAAGCCACTAGAAAGCTCATGGGGAGAATAAAAGTTCTCTAATTGGTCCCTCTTCCCTAAACTCTTACACCTTACCAAAAATAGAACTAAAGAAGGAAGCTTCAAAAAGGTGAATTATGTCTTAACACAAATAAGGAATGGTGGTCTATCCAAGTCAAGCCTCACAAGAGTTGATTTTCGTCCAACTTGGGAAGTCAATTTTTTGGAAGGGTCACATGGTCAAATAGAGGCCATCCTAGGGTTAAAAAGGCCCTTAAATATTGGTATAACAAGTGGGCTACCTAAAAATGACCCCAACACACCCCTGGACACTCCACATCACCTCTAAAAGTCCACTCTAAGAGTAATTTCGAAATTCCAATGAGGTGACCACACTCCCATCTCCCAACCCAAGGTATGCATATGGGGATTCACTAATTTACTAATCTAGGTAGGTGGAAAACCATTCCCAAGTGGACATATCACGGCCTTAAGTACTAAACACAAGTGTCAAATGACACACACAACATTTACACATAACTAGGCCATGTCATATCCACTTAGGCAAAACTCACAAGAAATAAGAATTACATTTAAAGATTACACTTCAACAATCATCCAAATACATTTATGAATAAAATTATGAAACAACGAGGTCTTGTCTTTCATTAGACGCAACCTTGGCTCAAACTGAGTTCACATTTCCCTTTGTTTGGTTCCCCGGACAAAATACCATGGTTTCTTACCTGCACACTCAATTCAAATATGATTAGTTTGAGGAAATAAATATACATCATAAAGAAATAAACAATATTAAGAATTTAAGGACATATTCATCAGCATACTAAGTTTATTACTAAAGATCACAAGATTACATAATTCTCATTTTAAGCATTTATCATAAGGTAAAATTCACATTGCAAGAAATCAAAATTCAATATCTATATCAAATAAATCCCAATCTCATCAATAACCATAACATAATCATAATGAGTTTCCAAATCAATAGTCTCAGAATAAATGTCCATAATAGAAAACATAATATAATCCCTAAGGTGCATCATAAGGCATCATGTGTCCATACATCCAAAATAATCAAATTCGTGGCATAAAGCATAAATTCCATAATTCCTATAGTGCATCAAAAGTAAAGTATCATATGCTAAATCTATCATAAGGAGAGAACTAGAAAACTATGATGTGGTTTGGGGTGAGGCCTCACATCCTCCCCCCTAGGCTTGAACTTCCTCCTGGAGTTCATCAAAAAGATGGGGATACTGAGCTCTCATCTGCACTGCATCCTCCCAAGAAGCTATAACCTCATCATAGCAATCCCACTAAACCCTAACCTAGTCCAGTTCTCAGCCTCGTAGGCCCAACATCCAGCGTGCCAAAATGTGAATGGGCTCCAATGTTAGCTGCTCGTCTGACTCCACCTATAAGGCATCCCCATCTATAATGTGAGACTCATCATAAATATATTTTCTCAAAATAGAAACATGAAACACATTGTGGATGCGTGACAAGCTAGGTGGCAAGGCTAAACGGTAAGCAACTGGTCCTATCCTCTCCAAAATCTCAAATGGTCCCATAAATTGAGGTACAAGCTTAGAGCCCTTTCTGAAATGGATTGGAATCTTGTGAGGCCACACTCTCAAGAATACCCTATCTTCGACCATGTAAACCCGATCTGTCCTCTTTGCATCGACATACTTCTTCTGTCGATCCTGTGCCTCTAGGAAATGCTTCCTAATTAAGGCTATCTGCTGCTCCATCTCTAGGACTAGCTGTGGTCCTATGGTAACTCTATCCTCAATCCTATCCTAACTCAAAGGTGTCCTGTAAGGTATACCATATAGTTCCTGATATGGTGGCATTCCCAAAGATGAATGATGCCCATTATTATAGGCAAACTCTACTAAATGTAAATATTCTTCCCACTATATCCCTCAAGAAGACCTGAGCCACTGCTAGAGCTATAAATGTGGTACAAATGGGTGAGAAGTGGGCCACTTTGGTCAACTTGTCAAATTTCACCATGATAGCATCGTGGTGACGAGATGACATAGGGAGACCAACAATAAAATCCATGGATATAACATCCCACTTCCACATAGGTACCTCGTCAGGCTGAAGGAGCCCCCCAGGATGACCATGCTCAACCTTAACCTTCTGGCATTCAAGACACCAGGCTACTAACTCCTTAATGTGTTGTCTCATACTCGGTCAATGATAGAGCTATCTCAAATCAACATGCATCTTCTTAACTCTAGGATGCCCCATAGAAGGGGCCCTATGAGCCTCTAGCATGATGGTATTAAGAAAATCCCTAGAAGAAGGTACATAGATGCGTCCTCTATGACATAATTGACCATCAAACTCCAAGGAATATTTTGAAAATCTCCCCAAAAGGGGTCTCTGAGAATGGATCAATTGACAAACCTCTATATATAATTCATCCTCTTGCAAATGGTGTAGTATACGATCTCTCAAGTCTATACCAGTGATCATGGAAGATAACTCATGTCACCTCCTACTCAAAGCATCAACAACCACATTCTCTTTTCCTTTGATATAATGGACATCAAATTCATACTCACATAGGAACTCCATCCACCTCCTCTACCTAGCATTAAGGTTTGGCTGAGTGAATATATATTGTAAACTCTGGTGGTCAGAATGAAGCTCAAATCAATGGCCCAAGAGGAAATGTCACCATCACACTAATGCATGTACTACTACCACAAGCTCAAGGTCATGGGTAGGGTAGTTGAGCTCATGAGTCTTAAGTTTCCTAGACTAGTATGCTATAGCTCGCCCATCCTGCATAAGTACTACCCCCAAACCATCCAAGGAAGCATCTGTCCAGACTACAAAGTCTACTGTAGGCTCTGGCACTGCTAAAATAGGTGCACTGGTAAGTGCTTTCTTGAGTTCCTAAAAGGCTCTCTCACACTTCTCTATCCAATCAAACTTCTTTCCCTTTCGTTGAAGGGAGGTGATAGGATGAGCCACTCTAGAGAAACCCTATACAAACTTCCTGTAATATCCTGTGAGACCCATGAAGCTTCTAACCTTGGTCATAGAAGTAGGTGCTGGCCAATTCATAATGGCATCAATCTTAGATGGGTCCACTGAGATCCCATCACCTAAAATAACATGGCCTAAATATCAGACCTCTATTCTAAAAAAGGCACATTTTGACAAATTGCCATACAATTGGTTATCCCTCAAGCATTGTAATACCTGACTCAAATGCTACTCATGTTCCTTCTCATTACAAGAATATATCAATATGTCATCAAGGAACACAACCACAAATCTATCGAGGAAAGTGTGGAATACCCCATTCATGAGGCTCATGAACACAACAGGGGCATTCGTAAGACCAAAAGGCACAACAGTGAACTCATAATGTCTGTATCTAGTCTGAAAAGTTGTCTTGTGGATATCACTTTCCATGATTCTCAATTGGTGGTACCCTGATTTAAGATCTATCTTGGAGAACACATGGGCACCCTGCAACTGATCGAGCAAGTCATCAATCCTAGGTAGTGGATATCGATTCTTAATGGTTAATTTGTTTAACTGCCTGTAATCCATACATAATCTAAGTGATCCATCCTTCTTTTTGACAAAGATAACTGGTGCAGCCCAAGGAGAGAAACTAGATCATATATGCCCCTTCTCAAGGAGCTCCTCAAGATGAATCTTGAGCTCATTAAGCTCATTAGGAGACATTCTATAAGGTGCCCTAGATACTGGTGCAGCACCTAGCACAAGGTCTATATGGAAATCAACTACTCTATGGGGAGGCATATCGGGTAATTCTAAAGGAAACACATCTGCGAATTCCTGTAACATGGCATGATCATCAAGAGTAGTTTCCTTTTCTACTTCCTCATCCCTAGCACTGATTGTGATGGAAAATAACTGGCACCCTTTTCACATGCACCGCTTAAGTTGCATGGTGGAAATCATACGAATGGATACTGCCCTCTGAACCCCTGGGATTACTATAGCATTACTGTTGTCATCTAAACATTCTACCTTCTTCTGCCAGCAGTCTAGCTTGGCCTTATGTGAAAAAAGCCAATCCATGCCAAGTACTATCCCATAAGATCCAAGAGGAGCGATATGTAGATCTACAAAGGTGGTCATGGAACCAATCTATATCTGGCAATCCTTAACTAAGGAAATGACGAGTACTCTAGAACCTGAGGCTAACTCTACCTCCCAACTAACTTCTTGTCTAGCTGCCACTAGCCTGCAACGCTCCACAACCAATGGAGAAACAAAAGAATCTATGGCACCTGAATCAAATAGAATATTAATTTTGTTACCTCCAATCATACCTGTAGTCTCAATCATAGTATCCTGATGTTCTTCCTGCAGCTGTCAACCACTGTAAAAACTCTGTGGGACCTACCCATATCACCAACAGTGGGCTCTAATGCTACAGTGCGCTGACCACTCCCTTGAGGGCAATCTCTAGCCAAGTGCCCCATGTCACCATAAGAATAACATGGCCCTCGAGTCTAAAACTGGGTACCTTGGCGTCTAGAATATTGTGAGCCCCCTGTTCTGCTAGAACCACTATAACCACCCCTGGAGAACTGCTGAGTCCTAGATGGGGGTGTTGATGATTCCTGTGACCTCTGGTCCTTACTAGGAGCCTGTGAATACCACTGTTTGGGCTTGGAGCCCTGTTGCCCTTGAGGGGCCTTCTATTTTTGTCCCTAATATGACTACTACTAAGACAGAGGGGATTTGTAAGATCCCGAGGAATGCCTGTTATTGTTCTAATTGTTGTTGTTATTCCCTTTCCAATGTGCTTTCTGATACAATAAATTATGTGGTGTGGTGTTTCAGTTCTGTGACTGATCTCGTGTATCCTGTCCCCTACCCTGAATCTCTTCGGCAATCAAGGCCTTTTCCACGGCCTGTCAAAGGTTCTCGGGTGCTGCCATGCACACTAAACCTGATATAGATGCATTCAACCCTCTAACAAAGTGGTTGACCTTGATCTTCTCATCTCTCATATAGTCAACATAAGGTAAAATTTCCAAGAACTTACACTCATACTATGTGACAGTGAGCCCTCTCTGCTGGAGGTCATGAAACTCATCAATCCGTCACCGCCTATAGTGCTCAGATAGGTAACGATCCCTGAATCTCTCTAGAATGGTGTCCCAAGTGAGGGTATCCATAGACAGATTACCCTTTAACTCTTCTATCATCCACCAAATAGCTGCTGATCCTCTTAACAAGTGGATGGAAAAGCGTGCCCTCGTATTGATCCAATAAGGGTACAATCCAAAACATCTCTTAAGGCTCAAAAGTAAGGCCTTAGCCTTACTCCCACCCATGGCTCCTAAAAAAGGTGGTGAGTTAAGGCATATAAGTTCCTTGATGTGGTCCCCTATGTCACGGGGTACCCTCTCAAATGCTGGGACAACTACCTCTGGGGGTGGCATATGTAATGACTCACCCTCGTGGTCAGCCTGGTCCTCCACAAATCTAGGTGGGGGACTCCTACTACACTCACGTGCTACACCCCCGACTCCTGTGTGCTGATTATGCTAAGGTATCCGGTCCAAAATAATCCCGACTAGATTTTGAAGGGCATTCAATATTTCTTGGTTGGGGTTGGGGGGTTGTTTAGGAGGAGGCCTTTACTCCTCATCAATACCCCCTACATTCTACTCCAACTAAACTCATGCTGAAGGGGCGCGTCTACAGCTTCGCCCATGGGCGTGAGCTTGCCGCATTACTGGAGGCATCTTACACACATAGGAAGGTGGTATAAGTTGAAGGTAGTATCTTAATTTGAAATGAATATGTTGAAAGTTGTTGCACAAATTTTCTACTAAGTTTGATCTTTTTGAAAATGTTAAAATAAATATTTTAAAGTTTTAAGATACATAGTGGGTTTAAGGTTCCAGTGTTGAAACGTGGCTCTGATACCATGTGTCATGCCCAAAATTTTGTGTCCAAAAATGCAACAACTTTTTTTTGAATAGTAATATTAATGTCAAGAGGGTCTAAGGGGAATCATGACTAAATGTCAACCTCCCTTAACCCTAGTTGTCTGCTAAAGTTATAGATGCACAAGGTGACGTTAAATTATATGTTTGACTAGAAATAATTTTAGGATAATGCTCAAAGGACTAAACAAGGTGAGGTTATAAGGGTTCACATGTCATCCCCTACTTTATTAATATATTTTGATGATGTGGAGAAAAAGAGAGAGACTCCCTAAACTCAGTCTCCAGGGTCATTTGAAAAACATGGTATGTTAAAAGCTTAATGTTTCTGTGCAAATAAACTAACCCCCTAGGCAAGGCACTTTTGTAATATTATTTTTATATTGGTCAGTATACTGGCCACATATATTGACCGCATAAAAATAACATTATGAGTTCCTAAGTTTTATTAAAAAAAAACTTTGATTAAATCTTTCCCTATACAAAATCTCAATTAAAGTGTTTATCTTAAGACTGGTTAAATCTGATTTCGTAGAAGGTTCTCCTAGTTTAAAAGTCAAGGATAGGGAGTCGGTTAAAAGATTTAAGATACTAATCAGTGACAAAACTTTAACCATTCAATAGGAGCATAATGATTTTAATTACTAAATATTACTAGAAGTTAATCAAATAATTTATAGCATTCCACCCCATAAATTTGTTGTAAGTTAATCTACTAATATTAAATAGGAATTAAATTAATCTCTTACATTTTCCCTCATAAAAATAAAAATTACGATATTTAAGTCTTCCTTTTAATCAATCCTTTCATCCATAAAACAATTTACATTAAATCCCAATCTTAATTTAATTACCAATTTAGTAAACTATAAAGGGATGTAAACTTTCCCTTTTTAAAGGAAAGAAAAATAAAACTAAAAGACTAAATACCTATAAAAGAAAATGTTTCCCACTTAAAGACTTTTATTCCCTCTCAATTTTGAAATCCTAACCCTAATTTTGAAATTAGGGTTAGGGTTCCAAAATGAGGTAACAAATTTTCTTTCTTTTTGTTTGCAAACCATTCTCTTCTCTCTTCCCTCCAACCCTAAATTTTTTTTTTGTTTTAATCTTGAGTGTTGCAGGTTTCTAAAAATGGAGGATGGATGGAGGCCATTGGAAAACTGTATATATATCTTAATATATATAAAATTACATTTTGTTGTATATATATATTACTACAAAATTTCATGACAGTGTAGGTTTAATGGTGGCCATGATACTGCTGTCGCGTGTCATATTTTACAGAGGTCGCGAGTTATTTATTTTTTATTTTTTAAACCACACAGGGTTTTATTATGGTGGGGGGGTTTTGGCTTGACCGATCCATACGTGGCGCCACCCCCACAACCCACCACAGCGGCGGCAGTGCCACTAACTGTGGTGGCAGCTGTTGTGGCTGCGCCCACCATGAGCTGCCCCACATATATAAACAGTGCCGCGGGGTTGGGAGGGTTCGGCTTCCCCAAATACGATATTTTTATTGTTTTAGATCTTTTTTTTTTAAGTATTATATGTAGATTAATATATATATATATTATGTATATATGTATATATATAAATATTTTTACATGTATATATACTTTATCATTTTCTTTTGAAAAGAAATCAGCAGCATGCAAACAGCAAGAATACATAGGCAATTATGTATTTTTTTTTTCTTTTTAAAAGTATGGATGTATCCTAGTTTTTTAAAAGCATGATCTAAATTCAATATGAATAAGCAGATTTAATTTTTAAGGTCTTTTATATGCTTATTTCTTTTCCTACTAGCTTTCTATGAAAACATAACAGCAATAATACATAATAGAAAATAAACCATTATGGTTATAAAATTTATATGCATCTCTAAGAAAACACACTTCTTTTAACTATATAGAGATCACATTAGAGTATCATGAGAGATAAAATTATATTAAGGATAAAGGTGGATCTAGTTTTTAGATTTCCTATTCAAATATAAAGAGCATATATTTAAGAGAAAATAGATTTATTTTCTTTCTTTGGTAACAATAATAAACCTAAAAATAACTAGATTTACTCCATAAAAATCTTAACATAAAAGAACTTTTATATAATCATGAGAATATTACAAAACAAAATGAGATGACAACACTAATACTTTCTTACAAAATGCTTTCAAGGATGCTTCAAGATAGCCACATGGCTTTTACAATATCCTTCTTTTTCAAACTGTACACTAACATATACCATAAGGCTTTTTACAAAAAGATAACTTGATGTTGAGAAAACTATCACTACACTTTCTTATCTTCCAAGCTCACTCCAACTTTTATGTAACTTCAATCTTCAAATTTGCATTACAAGGCAAAATTAATGGAAAACTTGAAACCATGGGGCTACTTTCCACCCAATTTAGGCCTCTTATGAGGCCACCCCCGAGCTTGGGGAACCAAACAAAGGTGGGAGACATTCATACAACCACAAAAACAAGGAACATTAATTTTTACATTAAACTCCCATTCCCAAAGGCTTACACAAAGTATCAATCAAGGATCCTACTTGGGGTGAAGTCGACCAAGTACCCAAGGGAGAAGGCCAACCCAAAACATAGAAATATCAGCCTTCACATGGCTATCCAAACACTTACTTTGTCATTTGCAACCAAAAAAACTTCATACCCTTATGACCCCCAATGAAGCAACAATAAGGGAGGCTTCATATAGCCCATACTCCATGCTTTTTCCCTCTCCTCCTTGAGGAGAGACTCTACACCAAGGGCTATCATAACTCCACCCCTCGAGACTACTCTTCCCTCCCAAGGGTGAGTGAGTCTTGATACTCCCATAAACAAAACATACAAGAAGAACAAAATTAAAATCATTGTAACAACATCAAGTATTACATTAACAAACAAGATTCATGGCTTCCAACAAGCCCATAAACACAACAATACTCATTTGACAAGAGCACATAAGCTTACATGAGAAAGAGTAACACAAAGTCCACCAACCTATAATCCAAGCTTAAGGAAGAATGTTGTACAATAGCTCCCTTTTTATCCAAATCCCTCCTTCCAAGATCACCAACTCTAGCTATGTCCCTAAGTTAGGGAGTGGTGTTCAAACTCTCCAACTTGGAGAGTTCCCACTAAAAAGCCACTAGAAAGCTCATGGGGAGAAGAAAAGTTCTCTAATTCATCCCTCTTCCCTAAACTCTTACACCTTACCAAAAATGGAACTAAAGAAGGAAGCTTCAAAAAGGTGAATTATGTCTTAACACAAATAAGGAATGGTGGTCTATCCAAGTCAAGCCTCACAAGAGTTGATTTTCGTCCAACTTGGAAAATCAAATTTTTGGAAGGGTCACATGGTCAAATAGAGGCTATCGTAGGGTTAAAAAGGCTCTTAACTATTGGTATAATAAGTGGGCTACCTAAAAATGACCCCAACACACCCCTGGACACTCCACAACCCCTCTAAAAGTCCACTCTAAGAGTAATTTCGAAATTCTAATGAGGTGACCACACTCCCATCTCCCAACCCAAGGTATGCATATGGGGATTCACTAATGTACTAATCTAGGTAGGTGGACA
>MU226035.1:982730-1001304 GCA_018584345.1 Thuja plicata
TATATATATATAATAATAATAATAATAATTAATTAATTAAAACAAAGAAAAATAAATAAATATAAAAATAAAATAAAATTTGACAATGCATTTGCTTTTTGTTGGGCCAGGCTGATTTGTCACAAAGGCCTTGGCCACAGCTATATTTGAAGGGAGGGAGGGGCGGTAGGCAACCGCACAACTTTCCCCCACACTGTGGCTGAAGCCACAACGCATGGCAGAAGCCATGGTTGTGGCCATGCCACAACATGGAAGGGAGGAGGGGTAGTTTGCCTCCTCCCAACCCCCAACTCTCCCACTTCCTTAAATCTGATCGCTTCACGCCCCAAAAATGACCAAATATAAAAAAAAACCCTTCTTTGTTTAAAAAAAAATATAGATATGATTTAAGCAGCACTGGAGATACTAACAAAAAATAAATGCTCAACAACATACATTTTGATTTTTAAGCACAACAAATCGGTCAGACCTGCAGTAAATCGTAGGTTTTCTTCATAGCATATAGAATATTATACATATAAATAAATGTAGATACACAAGTGTAAATATAGTGATTTATATATATGATATAGTGTTTGTGCTCATTAGCATTCTCCACCTCCACTGAAGCCTGTAACAGACCTGCATTAAACAAAACAAAAAAGGAAGCTAAGGTTTGAGAGAAATTGGGGAGAGGAGAAAATGTAGGAAGAAGAGGAAATACTCATCTTTTGTCACCTCACATTTTGATCCCTAACCCTAATTTCAAAATTAGGGTTAGGGATTTTAAAATTGAAGTTGACTTTTGTTTTAGCTTTGTTTATATTGATTTTTTATTGTGGGGATGTTTCTAATTTGACTTGGAGGGAAAATTTATTTTGAACCCAACATTATTTAACCATAAAATGGAGTAATTAATAAATGTTTTGTATTTTGTTGAACTATATCATTGGGCTATTTTAAATCAATGACCCTTTAATAAGATTTATTAATTTAACTAAATAATGGACTAATGTATGTTTAAGAAGAATTTTTTTAAAATGCAAATAATTTAAATATTTATTGGGCTAAGTTCTTTCAGTTAATAAAATTATATAGAAAATAAAAGATGTACATTTCAATGATTTAATTAATTAAATTTAAATAAAGGAGTGAACCTGTAAGACTAATTTAATGATGTTAATTGATAATACTTTATTATCAAAACATCTATTCAATATTGATAGCAAATTAATGGATAAATGTTTAACTTAGTTATTAATTGAACATTATATTAGGATTTAAATGGCTATACACGTTTGGATTTAAAGATTTATTTTATTATTCTAATATGGAAACTTAAATATAATTTTGATTAAAATTAATTTAGACTGATCAGAGGTTCCAAATTAAGTATTGAAAAATGGGCTTGTAAAAAGATTACCTAAAACTTTTAAGGTATTTGGTTTAATATTATTTAGGAAAAACTTATGGATATGTTATACCATTAAGATTTTATATGTTTAATATTTAAACACATCTTCAAACTCTATTATAAATATGAATGAGTTTTATTAATGATTATTTTTACATCTACTAGACGTTTAACCCTTGGGGTAGACTTATTAAATCAATCTGGATCACCCTTTTGGATTAACCCCTCCTTCATCTAGTGAATCCTAAAAAATTTAACTTAGACTATTAACTTAGGGTTGAGGGATGTTGATGTGTGGTCATGATCCCCCTTAACCCTACATGTGGAATTTGTTTCTTGCGTAACTTAGTACTCCATCGTGTATAGTTTGATATAATTTAATAAATGTGGTTAACCTCTCCATTGTGATTATTAAGATATTATTTATAAACTTTAAAAAAAAAATTGCATTTCTTTGTGTAATTTTTGGGCATGACATCTATCCTCGTCCATGGTGAGATAAATGATCATATAAGTATACTGATGCAGAGCCTCAGGGCCCAAAAGGCTCATGATCCATTAAATGTTTCTTATCGTACTTAACCCACACTAAATCCTTCATTTTATAATTCATTTTTGATTGACTGGTCCACATGAATAACTTTGATTGCATCTCCTTCTTAGGGCTGATTTATATCTATATATATATAACTCTTTTCCTTCTACTTGTTCCACTAGGACAATCACTCTTTTATCTCATTCTAGTCTCTTTCTAAGACTTCTTAATGTTGGAATAATGGAATGGAGTGTAATGAGAGGGGAGGGGTGAATGAGTACCCTTAAAAAATTTTAACAATTAACCTTTAATCCTTTAGTAATCAATTTTTTGCATTACTAACCATAGATGTTATTTTATCTTTAAATACATGTAATATCAAATCATAAACTTAATTTGTACATAAACATTCATGAAATGTAATGACATGTGACACAAGAATTGGTAACACAAAAAACCCCTATTAGAAGGTAAAAACTATGGTGGGGGTGAAACCCACAAAGCTTCACTATTTGCAGAATGGAAGGTGTCGGTTAAGGCAACAAGTTTGATCCCTTCTAATGATCTTACCCTGTCATGAGTAACATTTTAGACCGGTTAGGTATACTCGGTTAAGAGATTTAGCAAAAAAATTTAGTGTGCACTCGGTTAAGAGATTTTCTTAAGGATTGTTAAATTCATGTTCTTAAAGGATTTCATCTATTTGCTACACTTGTTAGAATGTAGTCAAAAATACTTATTGAACTGATTATATGCAATCTTTAATTTCTGAGTACAGATCCTTTAAAGTTTACAATATGATGTATCACCTATAGTGATTGATTAATACCTCCGTTCTTCTCATTAGCCTTGAATCTTTTTCTTTATAACTGATTTCATCTTTTGTTGTCCTTCTGTATAAAACTCTCTGTCTGATCCATAGATGTCTGTTGTGGCTACAATCATCATCACATACCTTTGTTCTGATTGATTACACATCTATTTATACAATGATTTTACCTAAATAGGTTTCACGCTTAACTATGAAAACTCTATGATCAAAGTTTTACAACTTGACCTTAATCTCCTAGTTTGCATGTTTTCAATTAGTTAGATTGATTAAAACAATTTCATATTCTTTACTTGTCCCTCAAGAAATGGTTTTAAAGATAAATATAAAAATTAAGTGTTTTATCTGATGTGTAACTTAGATCTACATTTCTTTAAATTAAAGTTGTCTCTCGGTAGACTGGTGCTCAAGTTTCTTTGTAGTCTTTCCTTGGTGATGTCTCTGTAGACATTCTTCTTCTCAGTTTTCTCTATAGACTGATTGTCAATGTTCACTGTGAACTTGTCTGTCGGGTTCCTTTGTGAACTTGTCTATCAGGTTCCTCTATGAACTTGTTTTTTGGGTTCATTTGCGAACTTGTCTATCAGGTTCCTCTGTGAACTTGTCTGTCGGTGAAGACTAGTTTTGGTATTCTCTTGCACTTGAAATTTTTGGTGACCTTTGTGAACTGCTGTGTCAGTTTGCACTATAAACCTATCTTTTGGTGATCATGTTACTAACAGTTTAGAAACTATTTCCTTTGTATACTAATGAAAAGTATGATCATCAATCTCCCCCTTTGATAGTAGTATCAAAAACTGATATGTGCAAAATAAAAATGTTTAGTATATACACCATGTGTTTACCTTGTTAATATGACTCCCCCTATGTGCATGCCTTCATATAGTATATGTACATGTATATACACTTTCCTTTATATATATATATATATATATATATATTTCCCCCTTTCACCTTATCACACCAAATCATTTTCCCTTTTAACATATCAATTCCCCGTTTTTTATATGTCAAAATGTGGGAATGAGATATTTGAATGTCCTCTATTTTCTTTTCCCATTGATCTTTGAGGTGCTCAAGTGTCATGATTTCCAAGGTGATTCTTGCATGCATATCATATATGCTTTCTGTTACAGACATTTATGAGGTGGGAATCAATGATCTTTCCGAAGTCATATGTTGTTGCAGTAATGTGATATTTGTTAGTAGTAGAGCCTGGAGCTCGGTTATAACCTCATCTCTAAATTTGGATTCTGCCTTTATAATCTCAAGTGTCAACCTTTTCTCTTGCATAATCCTGGCATAATGCAACTTGAATGCATTTTCATTGGTTGTGAGACCTTGTGCACTAGCTTTAAGAGCTGCATCTATCTTTGCAATCTTTTCACCACTCTCCTTAATGAATTTCTCTTTGGTGCATAACTTTTGAACTAAGGTTATAACCTCTAAAATAATTAGTTCCAATGTATTGACCAGTTCAGATACCTTTACCTTGTTCTCTGCCACTTCTTGGTTAATTTTCTCTGTTAGCTTGTATTGGTACTTCTGCTCTGCATGTTCTTCTATTGCCTTCTTCGCATCTGCATTCTATGATGTGATGGCCTTGGTAAGAACTATTAATTGATCAAGTATAGGAGCATTTAGATCAATTTTTGTATCAGGTACAATCTTGAATAGTACATCCTTTGTAGTTTCTAGTACCTATGTCTCCTTGGTCTCCTTTTTGAGCTTATCTTGTATACCTTTCCTTTTACAAAGTTCTGCATACTTTTGAAGTGACTCTGGATCCAATGTTCTTGGATCACAATCTGGTATTTATATTATCTCATCCAAGATGACTAGATTTTTATTCTTCTTCTTCTTTTTCTTTTCAATTGTGGTGGAGGTAGTTGTATGTACTACCATAGAAAGATCTTTTGCTTGGTCTGATGTACTTGGTGAAGGTTTTGGGGGTGTTGTGCCTTTTACATGTTGCTCAGTATTTATGTGTTGGTTGGTTGTAGACTGAAATCCACATCAACCTTAGATTTATCTACAACTTATCCTTTAGCATCCTTTGGTGTGGCATCACCTTTTTTCACTTGTATCTTTATCCTCTCCATCTGTTACTTTCTATTCACCAGTTATGCTTTTCTTCTCCTCTTCACCCTTATCCTCGGGTATGCATGCATCATAGTCGGGTGACTTCTCCTTTTCTAAGATTATATTCATAGCTTGTATCAATAATGGTATGTCACTTGGTATATTATTTTAAGCAACATCCATTATAGTTTCCTGTGCCTTGATTTGTTTGGTGGCACCTATTACATCTTCATCTACCTTTACCTCATCAACAGGATCACCAGTGATTCCTATTATTGTCACATATTGGATTGTGACATCTGTTGTGTCTCCTAATGACTGTAAAATCTCAGGTACATCATCCATGGCCTTGCTTTCTTGTGTTGTGAATTCTATTGGATTGACATCCTTAGTGTCATTTATTAAGATGTGTTATGGGCTTAGTGTTGCATCTTTCTCTTCACTATGAGGCTTCTCAGTAAGTGCTAATACTTTCTTGGGGCTTATATCCTCTTTAGGTATATTGAGTATTTTTCTCCAAGTATCATCACTTTCTTTCATCAATTTCTTCCATCTTTGACTCATGTGGCATAATTGAAACTAGGGATCTTTCACTTATTTGTCTTTCAAAATTCAGTGCATATGTCCACCTTTGTGATAACCTATTATTAAGTTCTTGTGGCATCATATTATCAAAATATATAGGTATATATTTGAATATACACATTGTCTTGATGATGGCTTCTTCTATCTTATTATGATCCTCAGGTTTCAGAGTTAGTGATTGTCTAATCTTTGGATCAGATATTCTACTTGACTTGATGATTGATGCAACAATCTCATAAATTGTGGTAGGAAATTTTTTCTTTTCAGGTTGTTCATCTTGTTCAGTGTATTCCTTCTCTTCCTTACTTTGGATTAATCTCCTTCTCCTCTTTGGTTCTAATGTTTATCCCGTTTGAGGCTTTCTTTTATAAGTTCTCACTTGTCCTTTCTTAACCAATGGTGAGTATTCTTTTGTAGTTTGACTCCTTGTTCTTGATGTAGCACACTATTACATTTGACCCACATTTTCAATGAACATTTCCAACCAAGCATTAAAATGGTTTTTCTTGGTTGGTTTATAGAAGGAAAATTTTGATTTTTTTAAAATCCATTCCCGTGTTGGTCAGAATTATGACAACCATGACATGTTGTTGTAATTACGACCAACACGGGCATATAACTTTAAAAAAACAAGGGTTTCATTTTATTTCATTACCTTATTGCGCAAAGCAGAGCTGAAAGAGGGAAGAAGGGCACACAGAACACATCTCTTGACACCACCTGTAAGTGTTCGATTTTGGGTGTGTGTTTGCATTTGATTTGAGGTTCATTTTAATTTTGACCTATTTTCCATTTATATGGCTAGTTGATAAATCATTACTCACTTTCCCTTTTCCACTCCACAAATATTCTCAAGATCTTCCTATTTCTTTGATTAACCTACTATTCCTTCCACTATCGACACTGTAAGTTTTCATACCCTTGGCAGACAGAGCTCCAAAATATGATTAAAAAAATGAAAGAAACTCTTAATTTTAGGGTTGCAAAAAACATAGATGAGAAGCTGTCGGTTACAATGTCTTAGCTATAAGGGATTCCTCATGACCATCGTGACAATCATAGGATGGAAGAAAATCAAAATGATACAGAGGGTGGCCTATGGATTAGGGGACTGTATATAGTCTGAACAATTTGGAACCATATGCAACGTGCTAGTATTCACTGACATAAGGTATGAGACAAAGAAGCAAATAAATAATTGGAATTATACTTCAACAAAATGTTACATCTTGGCTCTTACTTTTGAGGAACAATATATTCATAGATTTGAAACATCTCATTAGTGGAAGGTTTGGTGATGCTAGAGTTGGGGAAAAATATGCATCTGTCGGTGTTTCATATATGGAAACAAAATTAATAAAACCATTTTTTACATTGAATAATCAAGAATATCTAATATTCTATAAACATCTATAGGTTATTCGATAAATATAATATTTATATTGTGAGACCTATCTCATGGGAGAAAGAAAAAATTTAATCTTTGGCAATAATATTAATCTGATATGGTGAGATGAAAGGAAGATTGAGGTCATGGTTCCTATTCCTAAGCTATCCATACCTTCCTCTGAGCCTGTGTGCCTTCCTGAGCTGTGATTTGTATTGGAAAGGTAGCTTTGTTATTCTAAAGGATATTGTTCATCTCAATTGACCCTCCTTGCTACAAATTAAACTACATTTATACTCTTCCCTATGTGAAGCCCTTTCATAGTCTTTGAATGAATTTATTAATGCATGATGAAGGTGTCTAAGAATTACTCACAAGTTTGATCTGGAATTAATTATATTATAATTCATTTCTAGTGATAATAATTAATGATAGGGAATTGGAAAAGCTATGCATTGATTTATCTTCTATTGACTTGACCCACCATAGTAATCAAGTTCTCACTATTTCTAAAGTAGATGATTCACTTTCCACTACAATCTATAGATTGTTTCTTGCAAGATGGTGGTCTATTGGTGAGAGTATAATCTTCAAGTTATCAATTAGTTATACATTGAGGGATTGATGGACAAACTCCTTCCTATGTAACTGAAAAGATGAAATAAAAAGGAATGACCACAAAGCTTTCCATTAAGAAGCATGCTTCTACTCATGAAAAGACCATCCATGACTACCATAGTAAAAATGACCAAAAATAAATTATAAGTAGGACATCGCATGACTCTTTGTGGAGGGAGAGAGGCACAACTATAGCAAAAATCAAGGAAACTGAGAGGCTCAACCATTTCAAAGAGTAGTCGTTCCAAGCCTCCTATTACGATATTGTATGTCTTTAGACTGATCATTACTAGTTAGTATTTGTTCTCTAAGCATCCTTATATTGGTAATATGTCTTGAGAGTATTGATATGGTTGTAATCGCTTGTTATTCATTAAATAAAATTATTGTTCAATATCATTTACTGATTTGTGGCTTGAGGTATTTCTCTAAATATTCTATCTAATTGTTTATGCTTTTACTTGAAAATGGGACAATTGTGAAGTCTTATAAATAAGACAATTTTCCATTATAGGATCATGTATTCAACATTTCCCTTGACCTCGTATGTGCTAGTGATGTTATGCTAAGGAGGGGGACATCATAGCATAGTGGTATGTTCTTAAGAGCATTAGGCCTTTGTTGGTTAGAGATAGAGAACTCAAAGATAACTGGTTAGATGTAGGGTTTTTTACCTCTCTATCAGCCATTATTGAGGGTTCTTACTCTATTGTTGTAGATTATTCTCATTGATCATGTTCAAAAACAATTGGATCTCTTGTAGTGTTAAGTGCATCTTATAGCACCCTTATTATCTCTAACAAATATTCTGGCCCCATGATCGTAGACAACATGTCATTTTAAATTTCTAAGTAGGGAAGGAACCTTCTTAAAGCATCACTCTACCACCACATGCAATAATAATTTGGAGCTTATAAGCTACCTTCTTGCACTTGTTATTGAATAGTTTGAGACTACTCTCAAAGTCTACTAGTCCTAATGTTGAACAGAAAAATATCTAGCTTAATGAAAGTAGATAACATAATAAAATAACAATGAATGGAATCTAAACATAGGAATCCTAAACCTTAGTGCCATCCTTGACAATGATGTCAAAAATGACAAGTCTTTGTTATGTGCACAAGATTGGTATAGACAATTCAGTGCACACGCTTAATGAAGCAAGGAACACATGTCACATTAGGTAATCTGTTGACCTGGAAAGGCTCAATTAATTATCAACTAGGAATGTATATACATAAATGATGCTAACACTACATGTGTAGCCAAATATTCTCTTAGCCAGCTATTAGTTGCATAAAGGAGACTAACTAAATTCAATAATTAAATAACACAACAAAAATGGGTAGAATAGAGGAATAACTGAATTACAATTAACTTATAATCTAATTACCAACTCCATAAAGAGATTATATCAACTTAAGAAGCATAAACATAATAATTCTGATAAAAAAAATTTGTTAAAGGAATTTTAAGAAACATTTTTTTTTAAGTAAATTTGATTTGAGAAAAAAATATTTTTAACATCTTATCAATGAATTTTGCAAGTATAATATGCATTAAGTTTTAGATTAATAACAATTATTTGTTGTACCTTTTTTACTAACTTGCATTTTGTATTTGATGGTTAATTTTCATTATTTGTAATGGTCAACTTTCTCTCTTTTTCTTATGTATTCAATTGACGTAGATATCAACATTTTTACATTTAAGTTGATTACAATATGTTGAGTAAGCATACGCCTATTATAGAAGCAGCTTTTTCCTAACATGAGAAAAAGAATCCTTTTTATCAAAGGAACACTAGGATTGAAATTGAATCAATTTGGAGCAGAGCTCCAAACTATGTCAAAAATGACTCTCTAGGGATCCAAAATACCCTACTCCCACACAATCTAGGGCTCTACGAAAGAGTTCCCAAAACCCACATTCACAAGACTAGATCTTCCACTAACCTTCAACTCCCAAAAGGGAAAAATAGGACACAACTAGAACCAAGTAATCCAGGGATGGAAAAAGGGTTCTATCAATATTATATCATCATTTTATATGAAATGAAACACCAATCCTATACTGAGATGTCTCAGAGATTCAATTTAGACACCTAAGTGACTATAGGGCTATAAGGAGAAAATATGGATTTCTAAGGGAAAATCACTTGTAACTCCTCCAAAGAAAGTCTTAAACACCCCCAAAGTCTTTAATCCATCCACCAACAACACCCTCCAAGATAGGGTTCTTGAACAATACCACAACTCTTGTTGTCCTCAATTCTCTCCTAGGCCTAATAGGGCTAATAGGTCACTTTTCCAAAGAAAATACTTGAATATCTATTAAATTTGTCATCCCATAAATTTTAATGCTTGAGGTATCTTAAAAAACTCCTAAATCCAAGGATTTAGACTTCCATTCCACACTCAGCCCTAGTTGTGGCTCAAAATCTCAATTCTGGATAGTCACATATGAAGGTCTGTCCAAAAGATTCAATCCTTTCTTCCTCCATAAAATTCCTCCTAATATAAGACCTACAAATTATTAAATTAAATCCTCCCTAATTTCTCTCCCCAAGGTCTTATAATTTTCCCACGGTGCATTCTCTAGGAAAGAGGAAATTAGTATCGAAACCCTAGTTAGGGCATTCCACAGACCAGTGAGCAATAAAAATTTGATAACTCTCAATACCCTGAACTTCAAGACTTCAAACCAATTGGAAAATTTTACCAAGACACTGGTTCAAATTTTCCCCTCCTTAAATTATGCATTGGGATCCGTACAGAACCAAACAACTCTGAAAAATAGTTAGAAATACAGAAAATTATTTGAATTTTATTGATTTTAATGCAAAAAATTTACAGATTGTCCACTCCAACCTCTGGAGAAAGGTTTTTACACCATTAAATATCATTCCCAAGTGGTTCCAACCAAAAAAAGTGGTTTTGAACATTGGGATTCAAAAGTTGCAACTTTTTGCAAAAGTTGCTCTATGCAACATTGACAACTTTTTGCAAAAGTTGTCAATCCTAACTAAACTTGTAAAGTTTGGTATTTTTACACCATAGGGGATCTTAGAAGGCCTAAAATGAAATTCCTACCCTTTCTTAGGTCCCATATACTATTCTATCATACTCTACCCAAGATTGTCCAAATTGACTAAGGTGGACAACTAAGTTTATAATATCACTTAGTGTCCCCTTATCTTACATTTTAGGACTTATTGAAAACCTTGGATCTAAGATATAGTAAAAACCCTAAATATTATTGTTTGAATCCACTATTGTGCTTAAAATAGATTAAATTCAGGGTTTTCCTACACCACAATCACATATCTAGAGATTTTGAGTCTTCAAGGATGTTCTAATGCATCACCAACCTCACTACTTAGGCTTAACCCCTTTGATATTTTTCTCATTTTTTAACAACTTAAAAAAAGAAAGATATCTATTAATTATGTTTCCTTATGTGCACATAGAGTAACTAGAAGAGGGAATGAAAAGTAACGAGAGTAACTAGAAGAGTTGAAGGAGGCAACACAGAGTAACCAGTAGTGGGCATAGCACAACAACTCCAAGATTTCTAAATATCTCTTAATCTGATAGAAGTTACCCCAAGGTTTGCTCATACAATACTTCAAGACAAGACCTAGCTTGTCCTAGTCCACTTAGGATACCAATTTCTCTTTTAGGACCACACTATCCTCAAGACACTAAGCTTAATAATATTCTCAACTCTTCTCAAGAGTTACACTTATTGTGTTTCACCTTGAAGAACATCCACCATTAGTTTTGTCTCACATTGCTTCTCATTGGTTCTGAAGAATTCCATCCCCAAATCCTTCATACCAACTCCACACATGTTACAAGGGCCTTGTACACTCTTTTTATGTTCATTTTACATCCATAAAATCTAAATTTCATAGGTATTCAATCCCAACTTAGTCGAGTTCCAAATTTGCACCCAGATTGCTCCTATTAGACATAAAACACTAATTAGCCCTATCCAAAGGGTTTTTTCAAGATTTACTCTGAAAACTTCCACACAACCCCTAAAACCATTTAGGGATCTAGATACCCTTTTGGCAAACCTAAAATATTTTTAAGTTCTAGGGTCCCCTAGTCCCCCGTACACCTCTGTCCTGATATGTAGGGCTGTTAGGCCTATTTTGGCTCCTCAAAACACTCCTCTGATTTCTATGCAAAAATCAATCCAAATGGATTGGGTGGGTTTTTAAATTGATGCTAGGGATATATGAGACCATAAATACACTAATACCACTCTTGGTTTAGGACTCCCATGCACACCCATGTCTCTGCATTCTTGTTTTTGCCTGCCATACACCTAACTAGACTGTCCTAGCTCGCCCAGGGCATGACTTTAAAAATTCCAAATCAAATCTTCTAACTTCCTACCTGCTTATTTACACTATAAAAATGTTCCCCTTAAACATTCATTCAACCTTTTGCATTTCCCATGGTTGCATTTCATGGGGGAGCCATAAAACCAAAATCTATCTAAACTAAACCAACAAACTACCTAGTTCTTAAACAATTTCCTACACCCATGAAATAAACTCTACACTATATGCACTATAAATGAACAATTCTTAGATAAGTCTCAAATACATGAATCCACACTTAGATCAGTTAATAAAATCCATTAAAACACAAAGAACGCTCAAAGAAGTCGGCTGTACTTTGTTTTCAAAAACACTTTCTCTATTGCTCTCCAAAACATGCATATATCAACTCTACCATGGGAATCAAGCCATAGAGTGTCTAAAGATGCCTCCTCCACCATTTTAGACCACTAGAATTCATTTCCTACTCCTATAATGGAGGGAATCCAATGTTGTTGAGTTGCATGCAACATTTGCAAAAAGTTGCAAATGTTGTCATGACAACTTTTGGCATCTTTTGCATTTATGATGTAAACTACATTTTAGGGCCTCTAACCCATTTAGTTCAATGAAATAACATTATTTATGAATCCTTAAGCATATTTATACCCACACATGGGTCTTGGACACATTTAAACATTATTTCCCTAAATTTGACCAAACTAAGATGACATTAGCACTAACCACTAATCCATCTAGTCACACACAACAACAAGACGTCCTAAGGTATCAAGAAAACACACACTTACTTGTTAGGGTCAGTTACAAGACAAAAATAACTAGGACCTTGAGGATAGCCTAGGTTCTCCTACACCATCCTCCCCTAATGAAAATACTTCAATCCACCCTTGGATTGAGTAAGTTGAGATCAATGCCCAACTTTTTAAACTCATTATCCTTGATCCAAACTGCATCTACATTTGATTGTCCTTGCCACTTTACTAAGTTTTCTTGGTGCTCCTTCTTTCTAGTCTTCTTGTAGACTCTAGAATCCATAATTTTCTCTGCTTTCTTGATTGGTGTAGATGTAAAATGTAGTTCTTCCACCTCCTTTATAACCTCAGTCAAACTCTCATCTACATATAGGATTGGACCTTTGTATAAAACTTGTTCTACAACATTAAACACTGGTGATAAACCCATATTCTTTGGAAGTTCTAACTTGTAAGCATTAGCTCCATATTTAGCCAGTATAACACATGGGCCAATTATTCTCATTTGAAGTTTGTGTGGTGTTCCTTTCTGAAGTCTTGCCTTTTTGAGGTGAACCATTACCAAATCTCCCACTTTGAATTGGACATTTCTTCTTCTCTAATCCACTTTGGTCTTGATCTTCTCTGTATTGTCAATGAGTGTCTTCCTGATTGTCTCATGAACTTCATGCATGGAATGTGCAAAATCATGAACATAGACACTCCCCTTGGCTCCACCCTTCAGATCTCTGAGCTCATATATTCCTCTTGGATGAAGGCCATAGACTATCTCAAAGGGACTTTTTCTAGTAGTCCTGTTCACTGTATCATTGTAGGCCTATTCTTCTTTCCCAATGAGTTGGTCCCAAACTTGACCATAATCTTTTGTTAAACATATTAGGATATTTCCAAGACTCCTATTGACTACCTCTATTTGACCATCAGACTGAGGATGTTAGGTAGATCCAAATGACAAGTTAGTTCCAAGTTTTTTCCACAAAGTCTTCCTAAAATGACTCATGAACTTGGTGTCTCTGTTAGACACTATACTTTGTGGTAATCCATGAATTCTAAAAACATCCTTGAAGAATTGGTAAGCTATCTGACTAGCATCATTTGTTGTCTTGCAAGGTACAAAGTGTTCCATTTTACTAAATCTGTCCACAATGACATATATGTTGTCCGTTCCTTGTTTTGTTTTGGGTAAACCAACTACAAAATTCATGCTTAGAAATTCCCATGGTCTGGTTGGAATGGTCAAAGGTTGGTACAGGATGACATTAGTAGATGTTCCTTTTCCCTTCTGACAGATGACACAACTTTCCACATATCTTTTAACATCCAAGTTCATCTTGGACCAGAAGTAGAATCTTTGGACTAATTCTTGAGTTTTATTAACACCAAAATGGCCACTAAGTGCACCATTGTGTTTCTCCTATATTAGATTCTCCCTAATAGACACACAATTGACTCCCTTTAAACAATAGACTGGGATGTAAAGTATACTCAGAGTATATTCTATGAAAGTGATTTTTATAATCTATACATACCTTGTAAATGTTTGGAAAGTCCACATCTTCACCATACAGGCCCTTGAAGTTATCTATTCCCATACTCTGCAGTTGAATTTCTTGGATAGTCAATGCTCTTCTACTTAAAGCATCTTCAACTTTATTCTGCAACCCCTTTTTGTGCTTGATGTTGAAAGTGTAAGCTAGTAGGTACTTAACCCACCTCATATGCTTGTGACTCAATTTCTCTTATGAGTTAAAGAAGCTCAAAGATTGATTGTCTGAATCAACTATGAACTCCTTTGGAAGAAATTAATGCCTCCATTTTCTCAGTGACTGGACCAGAGCATACATCTCTAGGTCATAAGAAGAATATTTATTTTTAGCTTCACTTAGTTTCTCAGAGTGGAAGGCCATTGGTCTTCCCTCTTGGCTCAAGATTGCACTAATGGCTACATTGCTGGAATCACATTCCACTATAAATAGCTTTTCAAATCTTGGAAAAACCAAAATTGGTTGGGTTGCAATCTTCTTTTTCAGTAGCTCAAAACCATGGTTAGCTTGTTCATTCCAAATAAACTTAGTCTTCATGCTTCCTTTAATAGTGTCTAACATAGGAGCACAGATTGCACCAAATTACTTATTAAACTTTCTATAATACTATGTTAGGCCATGCAAACTTCTTACCTCAGTGTTTGTTCTTGGAGTAGGCCAGTTGATGATGGCCTCCACTTTCCTAGGATCCATCTTTAAGTTACCCTGAGATAGTACAAATCCAAGGTACTCCAATTCTTTCTTGATGAATTCACACTTTTCCAAGTTGATCATCAACTTCTCCTCATTTAAATTTTTGAAAACCATTTCTAGGTGTTTGAGGTGGTCTTCCCTTTCTGATTACAGATGAGTATATCATCCAAGTAGACCACAAAAAATTTACCAATATGATCTTTAAGAACTTCATTCATCAACCTCATGAAATTTGACGGGGCATTGGATAAGCCAAATGGCATGACAAGCCACTCATAGTCCTTCTATGGTCTTGAAGGTTTTTTTTCACTCATTACCTTCCTTTACCTTGATTTGATGATATCAAATCTTTAGGTCTATCCTAGTAAAATATCTTGCTCCTCCTAGACACTCCATTAGGTCTTCTATCCTAGGGATAGGGAACCTATATCTTATTGTAATCCTATTGATTTCTCTGGATTCTGTACATAACCTCCAAGTTCCTCCCTTTTTGGGTTCTAGGACAGTAGGCATGACACATGGGCTAATACTTTTCCTAATAAGGCCTTGTTCTAGGAGCTCTTGGATTTGTCTAGAAATTTCCTCATTCTGTTGAGGAGTCATTTTATAGGCTTCCTTATTGGGTAGGGTAGCTCTAGGGATTAGGTATATTTGATGGCTTACTGACCTCTTAGGTGGTAGGGATGAAGGTTTTCCATCACTGACTATGCCTTGGTACTTCTGTAGCAACTCTTGCACTTCCTTTGATAACTCTATCTTCTTCACTTCTTTGTCTGCATTCTCTTCTTTTGGTTTCAACACTAAGGAAAAATAAACTCCCTCTCCTTCTTCCAAAGCCTCTAAGAACTCTTTTTCACTTACCATAAGAACATTAGAACTAGTATACTTCAATTCTTCATCCTCCAATAGTGACTGAATCTTGAAAGTTTCATTGTCTTTGAATGAGTAGGAGTTCTTCACTCCATCATGCATGACCTGTCTTTCATATTTCCATGGTCTACCTAGGAGAAAATTACATGCATCCATAGGTAAGACATCACATAGAACCTTGTCCTTATATCTCCCAATTGAGAATTCAACCCAAGATTTCTCATTTACAAGGACGTGCTATCCTTTGTTTAGCCAAGTGACCTTATAAGAATTTGTGTGGGGTATCCTTGTCATTTTCATTTTAGTAACTACCTCCTCTAACACTATATTGTTAGTAGACCCCAAGTCTATGATGAAGATACACACTTTTCCCATCATCTTACACTTAAATCTAAATAATGATCTCCTCTAGCTTGGCTCTTCTCTTTCTGGCTCCTTAATTAGAGTCCTTCTCATCATAAGATTCTCACCTTCTTCTAATTTTAAGGGAACCTCAGGGTGTTTGTTTCCACCACTAGCTTCTTCTTGAACATATTTCACTCTCTTATCACTACCTTGGGAAGTTGAACTCTTCTTCAAAAACCTATATGCAGGATGAACCATCTGATTGCAATGGTAGGATTTCATATTGGCAAAGTATTTCCCTCTGCCTTGGTTATTGTTTCTTCCTCTTCCACTAGAGTTCCTTCCTCTATTTGAACCTCCTCTACTAGATTTTCCTTATTTTTGTTCACTAAACTTAGTATCTCCTTGGTTATTTAATTTATAACTCCTTCCAACATATCCACTTCTTTGTCCTCTAATGTCTCTTCCTCTACCTCTTTCTCTGGAGGTACTTGAGTCTTGTTTCTTCTTTAGTTTTTCCTCAACCTTGACAGTAATTTGGTGGCACTTATGAACTATATCTAGAGTCAAAATAATCATCTCATCTTGAATGGTCCATTTAAGTCCATTAAGGTATCTTTCAACCTTCACTTTATCATCCTCTGCTACTCTTGACCTCATACAAAGTCTCTAAAATTCTTCAGTGTATGAATTGACATCTAGGTCCTTGTTGCAGGAGCACCTAGGAAATCCTCAAAGCCCTCAATATTTGTCTTGTATCTAACCTTATCCAAGTCAAAGTGTGTGTTTATTTTGAACCTTAAAATTTCATGCAAGATGTGTTACTAGGTGGATAGATAGTTAGTATCTAATCCAACCTAGTTTAGTTAGGTTTTTTTATGACAATTTTGGTCTAAATGGGAAATATGGCCTAAATGTGTCCTATACCCTAGCATAGAAGGTAAGATGCTTTTTTAGGAATTTATGACGTTGGTTCATCAACATATAGGGGTGAGAGAACCTAAAAGATAGGGAGGAGGCATAAATGCAAAGATGCCAAAAGTTGCTCAAAAGTTATCATGACAACATTTGCAATTTTTGCAACTGTTGCATGCAACTCGACAACTTTGGATTACCCTCATTGTAGGAGTAGGAAAGTAATTAACCAATCCTAGAAATGAGTAAGCATCTTAAGTATTTATTGGACTCATTTCCTGATGCATGAGTTTTTGTAAGCAAGTTTTTGAATAGTGAATGTGACTGCAATTCTGAGTTTGTGTGTTTTTCGAGCATTTGGTGTTACAGAGCATGTTTATGGATTGAATCATAAAATCCAGCTATTAATTCATGTATAGGGGTGTTTTATAATAACTTTTCATTTAGGGTGTTATTATTTTTTATTTACTTTTCTATCTGTACAAAAATAATCCTAAACTAGGTAGTCTGCTGGTGTGATTCAGGGTGATTTTGATTTCATGGCTCCCCCATGAAATTCAATCTTGGAAAACATAAAGGGTTGAAATAAATTATTAGGGGAGCCACTGTACATAGTTTATATAGAGGGATGAGGTCAAGAGAGGTGTTTTAATATTTATATGGTCATGCGCTAGGCAAGTTAGAACAACCCGGTTAGGAGCATGACAGGGATAAATCCATTTGCTGAGACAAGGGAGTGTGATGGAGGACTGAACCAAGTGTGGTCCTTTTGATATTAGGGTCTCATAGGTCCCTAGTGTCAATCTCAAATATTATCCAATCCATCTGGATTGAGTTTTGAGGAGAAATCAGAGAGAGTCTAGAAGAGATCCAAAATAGGCCTAAAAGCCCTACTTTCTAGGACAGTGATTTATGGACAACTTGGGAACCTTCGAGCTTAGAAATATGTTAGGTTTCCCAAAAGGGTATCTATATCCCTAATTATATTTTGGGGTTGTGAATAAGTTTTAGGAGTTAATCTAGAAAAACCCTCTGGATAGGGATAATAGGATCATTAGGGGGTGATCCCACAATAGTGGGTTACACTTTTTTGCCTAAACGGACATTGAACTCTACATTTTGAGAAAAATGTTCAAATTCGGATGCATATTGTTGTTAAACTGTTTGAAATCAGAAGATGAAGTAAACTAGAGTCTTTTAGGATTTTCTGTCTAGATTCTAAATTTATTTTTTTTATTTTTTTTTTGAATTGATTTTAATGGTTTTTTTTTCTCCCACTAAAACTGCTATGTTGCTGAAAACGTATTTTTCAAAAAGGTACAATGACTTCGTACAACATAACTTTTTTTCTAAGATAGATATTGATGTGCTTCTTTTGAATTGGTTTGATGATATTATCATGATTATTGCATATTTTATGAATGTTTGAAGTAGAGTCAACTGTAATTTTGACATACCTTGACTGCGTAACTGATAACTTGTTGTGTATTTATCAAAATTCAATTTTATTTTTTTTTATAGAAAGAAGACTCGAAACCGGAGGGTACTGTTATTTTTCAGAAAAAAATTTCTATTTTTTACTATTTTTCATTGAACGTCAAACCTGGAAGTTTATATTTGATAAAAAACCTACATCTGATGCACGTCAAAAAACATAGACCTAATAAATTCA
>MU226035.1:1001404-1014587 GCA_018584345.1 Thuja plicata
TAATGTTTTAGAGTTTAATGTTATATATGCAAATATACATGCATATATACACATATATACATGCATATATATACATATATACATGTATATGCATATATACATATATACACATATATGCATATATACACATATATGCACATATATACATGTATATATACATATATATTCACATATATAAGTTCATATATGCATATATACACATATACATGTATATATGTACATGTATATATACATATATATACACATATATGCATATACATACATATATACACATATACATATATATACATGCATATATACACATATATACATGCATATACACATATATATACACATATACATGCATATATATACATATACATGCATATATACATATATATACACATATACATGCATATATACACATATTTACAAACAATATATATTAAAAAACATTAAAATACGTATATACAAACAATATATATTATAAAACAATAAAATATTCCAATTAGAAACGTGAAAAACCTGATTAATAGACGTTCGATGAAACAGAAGCCCTAGCAGCCACTGTCCCTTTCAACCCAGCCGAAACAGTCGCAATGACTGTTTCGGCAGGTTTATCCCGCTAAAATAAACCTAGTTACTTTCGATCGAAAGTTACTTTCGATCGAAAGTACCTAGTTTAGGTACTTTCGATCGAAAGTAAGTCTATTTTGATCGAAAGTATTTAGCATTTTCGATCGAAACAAAGAAAAATATTTTAGTGGGTCACGCTTTTTGGGACGAATTCCTTCCTCCCGAAAAGTGTAACCCACTATTATGGTATTACCCTAGGCCTAATAGGACATTTTGAAGGCAAATTGTGAACTCGACCAAATTGAGTTTGAAGACTTATAGAAATGAACTGGAATGGATGCATAATGAACATTCCAATCCTATACATGTCCCTTGTTGCAAGAGATAATTTGGGATGAATAATTTGGCATTGGAATTCTTCAAGCCATAGGGAGCATTGAGACAAAACTATGAGATAGTTGTCCCTTAGAGTGAAACACAAAATTGGAGACTCCTAGAGAAGAGTTAGAAGTGGTCTCAGGTTCAATACCTAGAGACTAGAGAGGTCCTAAGGAACTATTGGGATCCTAAGTGGACTAGAAATAGAAAATTCTAGTATAGAAGCATTTGTGTAAGCACACTCTGTAAGGTTACTTCTATTAGATTGGTATCAGAGCCTCTTTGATCAGGCTTGTGGTTAACGTTACAACCAGAGGAATCCATTGGAGATTCAAAAATGGCTACTAATTCTTAGTTAAAAAAGAAGGTGGATGAAGAAGAGGAGGAGAACATATTACTCTAAGATAGGCTTGCTCAATTGGAGAAAAAAGTGGATGAAGTTGATGTAAAGGAAGATGAAGTGAAGGATAGAATGGAAGGGAAAGGAAAAGAGGTTTCCCTTGAAGATGAAGTCCCTAAATCTGATCATGTCCTTCAAGAGGAACCATTTCTAAAATCCCTAAAGGCTATGAGTGATAAAGCATTGGAAGGAGTTCCCATTTTCAGTGGAAAAATGGAACCATAAGTAGTCCTTTATTGGATAGAAGGACTAGAGAACCATTTTGAGTGTGATGGAATCATAGAGGCTCAAAAAATTAAGGTTTCTAAAGAAAGATTGAGAGGATTTTCTCTCACTTGGTGGAAGTTCATCCAAGATGAGAGAGAGAAGGAAGAGAAAAGACCCATTTCTTCATGGAAAGCTATGGAAGAAAGAATAAGAGATGCTTACATCCGTGAGGATTATGAAATCCAACTCCACAAGAGAAAACAAGGTCTAAGACAGAAGGACCTAGATGTCAATTCATACACTAAAGAGTTTCAAAGACTCTATATGAGGTCAAGGATAGTAGAAGATGAGAAAGTGAAAGTCGCAAGGTATCTTAATGGCCTCAAATGGACCAGTCAAGATGAGATGATTCTTTTGAATCTAGATACAGTTTAGAAGTGCCACAAAATTGCTATCAAGGTGGAGGATAATTTGAGGAAGAAATAAGACTCCAATACTTCAAGAGGAAGAGACACCAGAGGTTAAAGAAGTGGTTATGGAGGAAGAAGCTTTGAATCTAAAGGACAATCAGAGACTAAGCTCACTAAACAACATGAAGGAAACTTCAATAGGGGAAGTTCAAGAAGAGGGAGGAACTCTAACAATAGAGGAAGAGGTAGTAGTCAAGGGAGAGGCAACTATTTTTCCAACATGAAGTGTTATCACTATAATAAGTTAGGACATCTAGCCAATAGGTTTATAGAGAAGGGAAGTACCTCTCAAGGAGGTGACAAAAGAGTAAACTATTTTCATGAAGAGACAAGTGGGAACAAGAACCCTAAAGTACCATTGGAATTAGAGGAGGGAGAAAACCTTAAGATGAGGAGAACTCTCATAAAAGAACCAGTGAAGGAAGAAAGCAGTCAGAGGAGAGCACTGTTTAGAGTAAAATATAAGATGGTGGGAAAGGTCATCATAGACTTAGGATCAACTAAAAAAATAGTGTTAGAAGAGGCAGTCAGTAAGCTGAAAATGGCAAGGATACCCCAGACCAACCTTTATAAGGTCACTTGGCTAAACAAAGGACAACATATCCTAGTTAATGAACAAATTTGGGTGGAATTATCCATTGGGAGATATAAAGACAAAGTTTTATGTGATTTCTTACCTATGGATGCATGTCACTTGCTCCTAGGTAGACCATGGCAATTTGACCAGATGGCCATGCATAATGAAGTGAAAAACTCATACGCTTTCAAGAAAGACTATGTGACATACAAAATCTAGTCACTATTGGAGGATGTAGAAGTGAAGTCTACTGGTCCCAATGTTCTCATGGTGAGTGAAAAGGAGTTCTTAGAGACTCTAGATGAAGGATAAGGAGTTGTCTTTGAACAGGTGTTGAAGCCAAAGGAAGTTGTAGACAAGTCAGAGAAGAAGACAGAGCTACTAAAAGAAGTTCAGGAGATGTTAGTAAAGTATCAAGGGATACTGAGTGATGGACAGCCAAACACCTTACAACCTAAGAAGTCAGTATGTCACCAAATAGACCTAATCCCTAGAGCTACCCTACCCAATAAGGAAGCCTATAAAATGAATCCCTAAAAGAATGAAGAGATAGCTAGAAAAATCCAAGAACTTTTAGAACAAGGTCTTATAAGAAAGAGCATTAGCCCTTGTGCCATACCCATAGTCCTAGCACCTAAGAAAGGGGAAACTTGAAGGTTATGTACAGAATCCAGAGAAATCAATAGGATTACCATTAGGTATAGGTTCTCTATCCCTAGGATAGAATACCTAATGGACTATCTAGGAGGGGCTAGATACTTTACAAAGATAGACTTAAAAAGTGGTTACCACCAGATAAGAGTGAATGAAGGGGATGAGTGGAAAAAACCTTCAAAACCATAGAAGGACTTTATGAATGGCTTGTCATGCAATTTGGTTTGTCAAATGCCCCATCAACATTCATGAGGCTGATGAATGAAGTACTTAAAGAGTACAATGGGAAGTTTATAGTGGTCTACTTAGATGATATACTCATCTATAGTAAGACAAGGGAGGAACACCTCAATCACTTGGAATTGGTTTTTAAGAAGCTGTAGGAGGATAAGTTGATGATCAACTTATAAAAGTGTGAGTTCATCAAGATAGAGCTAGTGTACCTTGGTTTTGTACTATCACAAGGTAACTTAAAAATGGATCCAAGAAAATTTGAGGCCATCATCAACTGGCCTACTCCAAGGACAAGCACTAAGGTAAGGAGCTTTCATGTTCTTGCACAATACTATAGAAATTTTATTAAACAATTTAGTGCAATATGTGCTCCTATGTTAGATACAATTAAGGGAGGCATGAAGACCCAGTTTTGTTGGAATGAGAAAGCTAATATTGGTTTTGAAATACTAAAAAAGAAGATAGCAACCCAACCAATTTTAGTGTTTCCAAGCTTTGAAAAATTGTTCACAGTGGAATGTGATGCCAACAATGTGGCAATTAGAGTAGTCTTAAGCCAGGAGGGAAGACCAGTGGCTTTCTATTTGGAGAAGTTGAGTGAAGCTAAGAAGAAATATTCTTCTTATGACCTAGAGATGTATGCTCTGGTCCAATCATTGAAAAAATGGAGGCATTATCTATTTCCAAAGGATTTTATTGTCTATTCTGACAACCATGCATTGAGTTTCTTGAACTCACAAGACAAATTGAGTTATAAGTATATGAAGTGGGTTAAATACCTACAAGCATATACATTCAACATCAAACACAAGAAAGGGTTGTAGAATAAAGTTGTAGATGCTTTGAGTAGAAGAGAATTGACCATTTAGGAGATTCAACTATAGAGTATGGGAATTGACAACTTCAAGGACATGTATGAAGAAGATGAGGACTTTGTAGACATCTACAAGATATGTCAAGAGTACAAAAATCACTTTCATAGTCAATACTCTAAATACACTTTACCGTCTGGTCTATTATTTAAAGGGGTTAGTTGTGTGTCCCTAGGGGGTCTATTACAATGAATTTCATACAAGAGAAACACAATGGTGCACTTAGTGGCCATTTTGGGGTTAACAAAACCCAAGAATTAGTCCAAAGATTCTATTTTTGGCCCAAGATGAACTTGGATGTGAAGAGATATGTTGAGGGTTGTGTTATCTATCAGAAGGCCAAAGAAACATCTACAAATGAAGGCCTATATCAACCCTTACCCATTCCAACCAGACCATGGGAATGTCTAAGCATGGACTTTGTGGTAGGTTTTCCTAAGACTAGACAAGGAATGGATGGTCTCTATGTGATTGTAGATAGATTCAATAAGATGGCTCACTTTGTGCCATGGAAGACAAAAAATGATGCCAGTCAAATAGCTTCTTTATTCTTCAAGGAAGTTGTTAGGATTCATGGTTTACCACTGAGCATAGTGTCTGATAGAGACACCAAGTTTACGAGCCACTTTTGGAAGACTCTTTGGAAGAAGTTGGGCACCAACTTATCATTTGGATCTGCCTACCATCCTCAGTCAGATGGTAAGATAGAGGTAGTAAATAGGAGCCTTGGAAATCTCCTAAGGTGCTTAACAAAAGAGTATGGTCAGACATGGGACCAACTCATTGCATAAGAAGAATATGCTTATAATGATACTGTAAATAGGACTATAGGGAAAAGTCCTTTTGAAATTGTATATGGAATTCATCCCAGAGGAATTTAAGAACTTAGAGAACTCAAGGATGGAACTAAAGGAAGTGGATATGCTGGGGATTTTGCATATTCTATGAAATAGGTTCATGAGATAGTCAGTAAGAATCTCACTAAGATTACAGAGAAGATCAAGACTACAGTAGATGAGAGAAGAAGGGATGTCCAATTCAATATTGGAGATCTAGTAATGGTTCATCTTAATAAGGAAAGACTTTAGAAAGGAACACCTCACAAACTTTAGATGAGGAGAATTAGTCCATGTTTCATCCTAGACAAGTATGGAACAAATGCCTACAAGGTGGAACTTCCAGAGGATTTGGGTTTATCACTAGTCTTCAATGTTGCAGACTTGGTACTATACAAAGGACCAATCCCTGATGCTGATCAGAGTCTGAATGAAGTAATAAAGGAGGTTGAAGAGCTAAAATTTCCATCTACACCAATCAAACCAGATGAGAGAATTATGGATTCTAGAGTCTACAAGAAGACCAAAAAGAAGGAGTATAAAGAACACTTGATCAAATGAAAAGGAAAATCTGATGCAGATGAATTATGGATCAAGGAAATTGAGTTTAAAAAGTTCGGTGTGGATCTCAACTTACTCAATCCAAGGGCGGAATAGATCCCTAGTGGTCTCATAGGTCCCTAGTGTCAAGATTAAATCTTACCCAATGCATCTAGATTGACTTTTGAGGAGAAATCAGTGAGTTGCAAGAAGAGAGCCAAAATAGGCCTAAAAGTCCTACTTTCTAGGACAGTGATATACAAACAACTTGGGAACCTTAGACAATAGAAATATTTTAGGTCTCCCAAAAGGGTATATGGATCCTTGATTATATTTTTTGGTTGTGAGTAAGGTTTAGGAGTTAATCCAGAAAAACCCTCTAGATAGGGCTAATAGGATCATTAGGCCTAATAGGACATTTTGAAGACAAATTGTGAACTCGACCATATTGAGTTTGAATACTAATGGAAATGGAGTGGAATGGATGAAGAATGAACATTCCAAGCCCATGAATGGCCCTTTTTGCAAGAGAGAAGTTGGAATTGGAATTCTTCAAGCCATAGGGAGCATTGAAACAAAACTATGAGATAGTTGTCCCTTAGAGTGAAACAAAAAATTGGAGACTCCTAGAGAAGAGTTAGGAGTAGTATTAGGTTCTATACCTAGAGAATAGAGAGGTCCTAAGGAGCTATTGGGATCCTAAGTGGATTAGAAAGATAAAATTCTAGTCTAGAAGCATTTGTGTAAGCACACTCTACAAGGTTACTTCTATCAATCCTTCTACCATAGGCCTTGCCTTCTCTTATGTAATTAAATTTCATAATCCTAAGGGATATAAGCATCTCTTACTCTCACTACCATAGCTTTCCATGAAGCAATGGGTATTTTCCCTTCCCTCTCTCTCTCATCTTGGATGAATTTCCTCCAAGTGAGTGTAGACCCTCTTAGTCTTGCTTTTTCAACCTTCACCTTTTGAGAATCTATGATTCCATCACACTCAAAATGGTTTTCTAGTCCCTCTATCCAGTAAAGGACTATCTCTGGCTCCATCTTTCTAGTAAAGATTGGAACTCCCTCTAATGTTTTTCCACTCATAGCCTTTAAATCTTTTAGGAATGACTCTTCATTTAGGACAGGGTCAGCTTCAGGTACTTCATCTTCAATGACAATCTAATTGCCTTTCCCTTCAATTATGTCCTTCACTTCATCTACTTTCACATCAACTTCATCCTATTTTTTATCCAATTGAGCCAACTAGTCTTGGATTAGTTTATTCTTCTCCTTTTGTTCATCTACCTTCTTAGCTAATTTATCATTAGTCACCATTGTTGGCTCTCCAACTAATTATTTTGGTTGTAACAATAACCACAAGTGTGATCAAAAGAGGCTCCAATACCAATCTGATAGAAGTTACCCCAAGGTGTGCTCACACAATACTTCAAGACATGACCTAGCTTGTCCTATTCCACCTAGGATCCCAATTTATCTTTTAGGACCACACTACCCTCAAGACACTGAGCTCAAGACTATTCTCAACTCTTCTCTAAGAGTTACACGTATTGTGTTTCACCTTGCAGGACATCCACCATTAGTTTTGTCTCATAATGCTTCTCATTGGTTCTGAAGAATTCCATCCCCAAATCCTTCATACCAACTCCACACATGTTACAAGGGCCTTGTAAACTCTTTTTATTTTCATTATGTATCCATACAATCCAAATTTCATAGGTCTTCAATCCCAACTTAATCGAGTTCCAAACTTGCACCGAAATTGCTCCTATTAGGCCTAAAGCACCAATTAGCCCTATCCAAAAGGGTTTTTTCAAGATTTAGTCTGAAAAATTTCACACAACCCCTAAAACCAATTAGGATCCAGATACCCTTTTGGGAAACCTAAAATATTGTTAAGGTCTAGGCTCCCCAAGTCCTCCGTACACCTCTGTCCTGAAATGTAGGGCTATTATGCCTATTTTAGCTCCTCACAAGCACTCCTCTGATTTCTATGCAAAAATAAATCCAAATGGATTGGGTGGGTCTTGAATTTGATGCTAGTGATCTATGAGACCCTAAAGAAATTAAGACAACACTTGGTTTAGGAATCCCATACAGACCCTTGTCTCTGCATTCTTGTTTTCACCTGCCATACACCTAATCTGACTATCCTAGCTCACGTAGGTCATGGATTTAAAAATTGAAAAATAAATCCTATGACCTCCTACTTACATATTTACAATATAAAGAGGCTCCCCTAACACATTCATTCAACCTTTTTCATTTCCCACAATTTAATTTCATGGGGGAGCCATAAAACCAAAAACTACCTAAACTGAACCAGTAGACTACCTAGTTCTTAAACAATTTCCTACACCTATCAAATCAAATCTACACTATATGAAGTTTGAATGAAAAATTCTTAGATAAGTCTCTACTATATGAATCCACACTTAGATCATTTAATTCAGTCCATTAAAACACAAAGAACACTCAAAGAAGTCGATTGTACTTTATTTTCAAAAACAATTTCTCTATTGCTCTCCAAAACTTGCATACATCAACTCTACCTCAGGAAACAAGTCCTAGAGTGTCTCAATATACCTCCTCCACCATTTTAGGACACTATAATTCATTTTCCACTCCTATATTGGAGGGAATCAAATGTTGTTGAGTTGCATGCAACATTTGCAAAAAGTTGCAAATGTTGTCTTTTGCATTTATGATGCAAACTACATTTTAGGGCCTCTGACCCATTTAGTTTGATGAAATAACATCATTTATGCATCCTTAAGAATCTTTCTACCCACACATGGGTCTTGGACACATTTAGACATCATTTCCGTAAATTAGATAAAACTAAGGACTAAAAGTAAATAACAAAGAGTAAGATGAGATTAACACTAACCACTAATCCATCTAGTCACACACAACAACAAGACCTCTTAAGGTCTTAAGAAAACATAGAATGACTTGGCTAGGGTCAGTTACAAGCCAAAAATGACTAGGACTTTGAGGATAGACTAGGTTCTCTTGCACCATAATCTCGGGTACCCATTGACTCTTCTGGTTGACATTCTCATTTATTAGAATTCTACTTTCTATCTCAACCTTAGTTTTGAATAAACCGAATGATTTTGATATCTTCTAGGCACATTTCATAAGGTCATTCATGCATGCCTTTCTAGACCAGTTTGATGATGATATATTAGCGTTAATTCCTCATGATTGATCACCAACAACCGCTTGCAGAGAGGCATCTTTGTAGCAATGAACACTATTTTATTCCTAGTTTTTATTAAAGTTATGCCCCAAAAGATTGAATCTGTGAATGGTTTTAATAACACTTTGAGGGTTGGGTATGTGCTGAAGTTCTAATAAATAAATTTTTCATGCTTTATTGTGTAGATCAAAATTTGAAAATGAAAATTCCTTGCAAGGAGCCTCTATTTTTTAGGGATTTTTCTTCTATAAAATTTATTGGGAACAAAATTTAACCCTAAAATGCACATTCCTCACAAATTCCCATATTGGATTAACTTACCAAATCTACCCTCTAATTATTTTTGTGATAGGGTTTTAAATGATTAGTATTGTGAATTTTGAATTTCTAAATTAATTAAGGCAGATTAAGATAAAATATTATGTGTATTATTTGAAATAGTACAAATTTAATTTAATAAAAAGACTCATAACATTAACAATAATAATACGATTGCTTATTTCCAAAGTTCATTCAATTTTAAAACCTGAAATGTAATATGTATTATTTATAATAGTAATTGATGCTCTAGAAACCTCACCAATTAGTTAACTTAGGTATTTAAATTATACATTTGTTTATTGCAATCAAGATTGATTGATTATAATGTTGTCTAATTAAATCCTAAAATGTGCCCAAATCACTTAATAAACTAATAAACTAATAAACTTGATATACAAACACATAAAAGAGAAACAAACATACACGTAAATAGAAATGAGATGTCGAGGACAACCTATCACTTAAAGAATGTTTCTATGTAAAAACTCTAATATTGTGTGCCTCAATCTTGAAGTTGCACAATCCAAGATTCAGTTTGGATTTGGGATCAACAGGCTCAAATTTTTTCTATATGCGTGGACTCAATAATTCATCTCACTCTGTATAGTGTCTCTTCATGCTCCAACCATGCCTTAAAATATTTATACCATGCTAATAACACAACTGTTTCCCTTCATAAAATTGACATACTAATCTTACAATGTGCTTTCATGAACCATATCCCTGACCTGTAAACCTCTCTGGCACTGTTGCATACAAACTTGGACGGTAAACTGTCCTATTATATATGATTATCTACTTTCATTCTCAACACCATTTCAGGACCATGAATTATTATCAATGCAAGGCATGTCATATTATGAATGACATTTTTCAACATTCATATGATTGTCATGGGAAGATCCATTTGTTCTCTACTTTGAAAGTGCCTTAGCATCCCGAGGACTGTGTACTGACATTGTAATGAACACCAAGTGAGATCTCTTTATTTATTTCCCCTCTTCGAAGCACATTCTTTTCTTGACTATCCCAATTGTTGTTTGTAACTTTTCCTTCATGTTTGATGGATATTGTATTGGTACATGACAAAACTTTTGTTGTATGTTATGGTATCACGATTGTCCATAGAAAATTGTATTTTCCCCAAGCCGTACACTATTTTTCTTTTGCATGTAGACTAGAATTCACACCTTTCACTTGCTTCATAGTTTATTGCCTTCTTTACATATTCTCGCTCTTTATATCTGTTGTTTCTTGCCCCAGGATAGTTTAACTTAGCATGATAAATTTTTTAAATTTTTTGTATCTCTGTCATTTACATAGGTATGTGTACGTTTACATAATCATGCATATATATATATATATATATATATATATATATATCAGTATGTATGTTTATGCATCATTATGTTGGCATAATTATTCATTATTTTCATTATTGTTACTTTGTTTTAGGTCTTCTCAATGGATAGAACATTTGGTATCGAATGTTGTCATTTGGAGTCCTTGGAAGAACAATGCTCTAGATTATTTAATGTGCATGATGATGACATCAAATATGCTATTCAATACCTTCTAAAACATAATATTGATGGCTCACATGTACATGATGGGGTGATCTATAAACTAGTATTTTCTACTCTCTTTCAAGTTACCAATTGGTTTGAATGAGCCTTAAAGGTGGTTAAGCATGTAGTTGTTTCCAACAATTCAGAAAATGTTGCACAGGGGATTCGCACGATCAATCCAAACATTATCTCTGGCAGGCTTGGCTCAATTTTTGGTAATAGAGATGGCTTTGAAAATAAAATGGTAGAGGTATGGGATATCTTCAAGCTATCTTGCACAAATGATGACTACGCTTCTATGAGTATCTTCCATGGTCACAATAAAGATTTTTTCACTTATGACGATAAGAATGTTATGATGGACTAATTTTTGGAGTTGGCATTTTTTTTAATAAACTAGGTCATCTTTGGATCATTACAAAAATTTATCTAGCTAATGAACTGTATATCCTTATGCATTATAAATTTCTATCAAACTAGAGTTTAAAATGATAAAAATGTGAAAAGATATGTAAAGAAACAAAACATGGTAGGAACAGATTTTAATTTGATATTATGGAAATTTCTATCCTGTTGAATGTTTGAAAAGATATGTAAAGAAACAAAACATGGTAGGAACATATTTTAATTTGATATTATAGCTGGATAATGCTCTGGTAGATATGCATGTCGATGGTGGAACCATGAATAGGAAAATCAAGAGAATTGTTTGACATTATGCCTCAATAGATGCCTACACATGAAAATAATGATTTTTTACTGAAGCGCATTAATATTGAGATTCCTATTAGATATTAGTTGCAAATGCTCCAATAGATGCACTTGGAAAATATGAAGTTATTATAAATGGAAAATGAACTTTTTGATAGTTTAGCTTCTAGGAGTACTGACATCCCATGGAATAAAATGGTCAATATTTTCATTAATATGGTTTTAGAAACATCCAAGGAAATGTAGATGATGAGGAGATAGTTAAAATCCTCCATAGTTAAAATCCTCCATATTTTACTATTATTCACACTACTTGCACCGAAATGGAAGCTTTGTAATATTATATAAGGTTGGAAACACATGCAAAATGTGGAACTATGGACAATGTACCCAAATCCCTTGACACAATGCCTCAAAGAAATTTTTTCCCAAGATGATAAATTTCTATCAAACTGTAGTTTAAAATTATTAATATGTGAAAGCATAGACTAGCTCTGCATTATTTGCATCTATCTTTCATGCAAGAAAGACACCCTCATCGTACCTTGTGCAGCAATAGTGTACGGAAATAAATTTAAAACTATAGGAAATGAAACATGACCCTGCAAATAAGTATTTGTACTGAAAAGTCAAAGACTTCAAGATAAGAGAATATCAGGATCAATCTCCACTAAATACATCCTATATTCACATTACTGTTAGTTACTATTGTCCATACCTTATAGGCGATGCCTTAGACTCATTATTACTGTGAAATTGGAGTAATTATCTAAGGGCCTGATTATAGGAAACAACTATTCGATATGATAGTGTGTAATTATAGTCCATATTTACTTATAATTACTAGGAAATTATTGCTCTACTATTTTGGGGGTATTATGGGAGTTATATTCCATTGTTTACTAATGGCTAGATCTATCTTGATGAATTCAACTTTATTCTGAATAGTCCTTGAGAGATATCCCATACATATCGATACATATATCTATATATATAGGCGTGTATATATTCTGAAAAAATATATATCCAAATATATACATAAATATACATATATAGGAATTTAGGAGACATAGCTTGTGTACATATAACAATGCATTTTATTGATAATCAAAGGGAAATACATGATGATAACCACCTAGAAGATAAGTGGACAAGTGGATTTTTCATTGGTTGTCAAACCAAGCAATTCACCCACTAATTGTAGGAAGAACGAATCCCATAGAAGAATATATAAATATGAAGGAATCATGGTACATTAAGATAGATGTTTATGAATTATCGTAGAATAAGAGAATATTGAATACATATATGTATATGATATATATTGATACAGATCAATGGAAATCATATATCAATGTATATGGTCTAATATAGATATATATTATTAATTTCAGTTACAATAGTGAAATCAAAAAATAGATATATTAATAATAGAAAAATTATATATATATATATATATATGCAATCATTATTATACATATATGTATGTTATATTTCATAAGTGAATATACATATACATAATATACAGTATATGTGTGTATGAGAAATATATATTAATAACAATGAAATTAGATAAAGTGATGTTATCTATATTAAGTATATATAAGAGATTGTGATATATATATATATATATATATATATATATA
>MU226035.1:1015397-1040967 GCA_018584345.1 Thuja plicata
ATATAGTCTGTCATATATATTATATGTTAATAAGGATGAAATCAAAATCATCTATATATAATGTATATATCTAAATTTTCTGTAACATATCTCTGAATGATCTAATATTTACATCTATAATATCTATATTCATTAATAATAATGGAGTCATAATCATATTTGTCCATGTTCAAATTTGTTAATATTTAGTACCTGAAGAGGAAAGGACTACAGTGTTACCAAGGAGGGGCTTGTATAAGTCCAACCAATGGATCTTATCCCAATAGAGGCTAGGGGTCAACATTTCGTAAGACTTCATGATATGGACTTGGACCTGTAAACTTTGAGGGAATCCATTCACTGGTCTCTAGGCAACTTAGATAAGACCTACACCTTCCATTCATTAAGCCAAATAGTAATATGATTGGATATATAGGAACTAATGTTACTTCCTATTTATGAATATTTTAAATTGAATTATTGTGATCTTGGGAAATACAGTGTAAGTTTGAATTATATATGTAATAATTATGTCCAACCTAGTAGGGGACATTACACTAATCTCTCAATAAGAAAATGTCAAAATAGAAAGATGTTAAGGCCCTTCTTCAACTTGGTCTCACCCACTCTAAGTCATCAAACACCCTCTCAGGCTTAACAGATAGGAACAAAATGATCAAAGAAGACAACAATCATCTCCATAACAATGAATCTCTAAGAATAATATCCTTTCTTAAACAATGATAGGATATACATCAGTGATAATTATAAGGTGAACGTGTTATGTGGCGGCGATAATACCAAAATAATGATATTACATAGTAAGTCAAACTAATGCGGGGATATTACCTATTAGGTAAAAAATACTATCAAGTATAAAATCTAGGAGGGATCATTGGTATTAGTCAAGTGCAAATTTGGGTTATAGTGATCTATTTGACACACCAGCATGGAAGGGATATCGATTATTACTATAAACAGTAGCTAGTTAATGACTTATATAATACTGGTTAATAATGTACGTGTGGCCACTAAGATTTTTCAGGAATAACTAAATGTCAATGTGGCCCTTTACTCACAGTCATAGAGTTAGGTAATATTTATCTCCTCAGATACAATTATAAATCTTGTAGGTTTGGGATCATGTATATTACCTTAATATCTTACAATAATTGCTTCTCCATCATAGTTATGAACCGTTGGGTAGGTAACCTTATGAGGATGTCTACGTATAACTTATTTGTAGGTAGAATATAATTAGGATCTCATCCTTGTTCACCTAATTGGGTGACAGCCAATGTTGACGCTATCTGGGGACTCTACCCTAGAAATGGGTTGTGTAACCGATTCTACCATCCTTTAAAAGACTGGTTTTAAATTTAAACTCAAACTATGATATCTCTGCGAGTTACATAGGAAAGACCACCTTTGATGAGCCCCAAAGACATTAGGTCTGGCCCTTATGTCTTGTAATTTTGAGTTCTTCCTTGATCTTGCCACCCCTTACCAATATTTTACATAGTTTGCATCTCTTTACCAAACTAGTTTTATATACCTCATGATGACTTCATCATCATTACAAAAACTTATCTAGTTAATGAACTTTATATCCTTCTACATTATGCTATTGTGATTTTGCCTCTTTTTTTGGACACTACTAATCATTGGTTTCTCTTTTTCCCTTGGGAATTCTATTCAGGGAGAAATGATAAGATACCATCTATCTTTCTTGAAGACTCTTTATCAAAAGGGGATCACTTTATTTTATCTTAAATAAAATCAGGGGTGTATAAGAGTGCTCTACATCAATTGGGTATAGAAATTGAGTGCTATACCCAAATGATGTAGAGCACCTTCTGCACCCTCGATTCTGGTGAAGAAACATAAACACAACAGCTGAGAAACATAAATGTAGATATCACAATAGCTGAGAAACATAAATGTAGATATCACAATAGCTGAGAAACATAAATGTACATATAATGGTCATAATTATTTGGAGACACAACATAATTGAATGGTATACCCAAACAATGAAACACAACCTCTACTCCTTCGGTTCAAAGTTGACACTACGGGATCCAAGAATAAATTTAAAGAGCGGACGAGGGTCATAATGACCAAAATAATACATGGTCCCTATATTTTTTTTTTTTTATGGCCCTCCTCCTCCACTCTCTAAATTTATTCCTTATCTATGGTTTTTGGATCCTGTAGTGTCAACTTGGAACTAGAGGAGTAGTGGTTGCATTGCATCATCTGGGTATACCACTCAATTATGTTGTGTGTTCAAACAATTTTTACCATGATGCCTACATTTATCTTTCTCATCTTTTGTGTCCCAGGATCCCTTATGACTCTTTATGACCCTTTACGGTCCCTAAGAATATATCTTAGAGGTCTTAAAGTGTCATAAAGGGTCATAAGAGGCTCGTAAGAGGGGCCAGATGAGCTTCCACATTCACATGGTTGGCCCTATTAAGTAAAGTATGTTAAACTATTCTCAAAAAAAAGAGAATCTCAATATATATTTTTAAAAAATATAGCATACCGTCGCAATTGTGACAGTGTTCAAAGAACGACCGACACCAAAGCACTACATGGGACATCCAAATGATGGAAATTTCCAACACCTGAATGTCACATGCACAACATATACTTCACATACCTGTTGTAATTGCAACACTCATAATCTGTAATAAGGATAGGTTGACCATCCTAGACAGTGCATATTGTGACGGTCAATACCATCCCAATTGCGACAGTATTTAGAGAAAGAATGGGTACCCAAGGAGCTACCTCTAATTAACACTAATTTTTGTGTTAACAAGAAGATATATTACATAGATCCATCCTCATTACATGGTTTTGGCCTATTTTCCATGGATGGGATAAAGGTATGTTACAAAAATTTGTTGAATTGATGGAGTTTTCTGAACCTTGTTACAATTTCCATGATTGGATGCAGATTGCTCAATATAAAAAAAGTATGCGTAGGTATGCACTGTCAGCAAATTATATACAATAGAAAGAAAATGGTCAAAGTAAAATATTTTCTATGTACATTGATGGGAGACCAAAAACAACATGGAATATTGTGGGTTTTATAAATAGTATGCAACCTGCGACAACTAATAAGCAACCCAATTGCATATTTGAGGTGCGTGAGGGGAATCATGTTTTTGTATGTGCGATAAAATCAACAAGTGTAGGGGAATAAATTCTAATAAATCACCATTTGAATCACATGAATAAAAAAAAGATACTATCATGAAGGGGGAGGGGTAAGTACTATATACCATTTAAACTAACCTAAGGTTTATGACTCCAATATACCATTATATTAATATTTTTTTCTAAGTATATTTCTTTAGGTTCACTGAAGTTTTTCTATTTAATCTTTGTCATAGGACGATATGGATTTCCCACATGATAGAGGCAGTGGGGATGATCCACCCACCCATTCTTTAGCAAAGGTAAACCTTATTGTAATTGTACAAATTAGATAGTTGAAAAATGTTATATTATTATGTTCTTTTATTTAGGGTTTTGGAGTTATTTTGATAGGTTTACTGATATTCCTCTCACAAATTGATGTTTACTATAGGGGGAAAGCACCTGCAAAAATAGAGGAAATAACTCATGTAGATACGAATGAGCTCCCAAATTTCCTTAACCCTTTAAATATGGAAAAGAAAAAATTCCCCATTTCTTCATCCTCCATGGCACTCTGATCAGATGCAAAGCCTTTGAAAAAGAGGGTGAAGAGACCTCCGAACAGAACCTACAAGAATCAAAACTGAGAGAATGTTGAGTGGAACTTTTGGACAGACTCATAGAGAATATGTGAGCAACTTTATAACATTAATGAAAAGGATTGTGTCATAAATGATACCCTAATTAAGAAAGATACACTCATATCTCTATATTAATGTATCTTTCTTAATTAGGGTACCATCTATGACACAATCCTTTTCATTAATGTTATAAAGTTCCTCACATATTCTGTATGAGTTTGTCCAAAAGTTCCACTGAACATTCTCTCATCTTTGATTCTTGTAGGTTCTGTCCCAAGGTCTCTTTCACCCTCTTTTTCAAAGTCATTTCATCTAATTAGAGTTCCATGGAGGATGAAGAAATGAAGAATTTTTTCTTCATCATACTTGATATTTGTTCTCTTTAAGCTCTATAATATTTTTCTCAAGAGTAAGTTTTCTTTCTTCTTTGTTGTCATTTTCAATTGAAAGACTTCATATTGCACCATGCTTAATGACCATGTTGAGTGAAGGGTCTAAATTACCTTCTCAATTCTCTTGGGTTCTTCTAAATCATGACTATATTCTATCATTGGGCATCTTTTGATTTCTTGGTAAACCAAAAATGCCCTCTTCAATGTCATAGGATTCAACCATGGTACCCTTGTGGATATTCATCATGCATTTTAGACTTCCTTTTTATGGTTTTCATATTTAGAGGACTGTCAAAGGCTCACTATTCATCATGTCACTGATATATTGATACTTTATGATAATTCTACTAGCTAGGCCTACTATATTTTCATATATTCTCTCCATTCATGACTTCAAAAAAAATGTGTTTGAAGAGAGCCGGTGGAAAGAGCATTGAAAATAACCTGATGTATTCATCTTGCAAAAACCATTGTTGAAACTCCCACATTTCCCTTTGAATGTTCCAAAACTAGCAAATTTGGTTGATGAGCTGAGTTGTCTAGGTGATGAATTAAAAAAATGTTTAGAAGATTTTTGTACATTTGTACATCTTTTGTACACATATATATTGAAAACTTATACATTGTTACTTTCCAAAATATTTGTATTTATTATATCATGCACTGCGAAACCTTTATTTATTAGAAGTAGGCACATTATATTTTTTACAATGTTTGCAATGGTTTGCTATATTTCTTGCACATTTATCATGTAAAACCATTGATGGATTCATAATTATTAAGTGAAAGGGATTTTTGTGATCTAGAACCCCCTTTGGTGAACATCCTTCAAGTATGATTTTGAGCATTGGATGCCTAAAGATAGGAAGAGATAAATACAAATGAACATTGGTCGTATTTGAAGCCAGGTATTTTGACTAAATTAAGTTTATATTATTGTAATTTTTTATTGATATTGGGTTGTAACCATAATCAAACAGATGCATTTATACTATAAAACCATCACTACCTAGCAAAACCACCTTGCCTGTACTTGGAAGGAACTATGCTACACTCTAGCTCTTGTTTTATTTTGGAATTGTTTGTGCAGGTTTGTACTCATCATAGAACTGAATGAGTGGATCATAGATTATTATATTTTTGTGATATTTGTTCATAGATTGGAATGAACTCAGGGTTGTGCTTTATCATCCTATGCATATTTATTTCTTTCAAATATGCATAGGATAAAGAAGTACAACCTTGATTTTGTTCCACCACAAAAGCGTCATCCAAGTGCTACAAGACAACCTAAACGTAAATCTCTTTCCTCAAATGAATAATAAAGTATAATCAAAAGAGGGAGAGTGATGTTGACTACTAATTAAACTTTCATTATGATATGCAAATAAAGTGTGTAATTAAACTTAAATGCAGAATACACGGTGTAAAAATGTATGAGGAACTCCCTAACAAACCAAATAAAGAGGTTGCAGCTAAAATAGAATAATATTGTTGAACAAGAGAAAGAAAACTGATCGAAAGGTAATTTGCAATTTTACTCTTAAATCTGACTATTTTATTAGTTTAATTGTGTTTGTATGCATGCAAATTTGATCTAACATTCACATTCATGGCATTGTACAGTGATGGTCAAGAAGGAACCAATTGGAATTATCAGGGTCTTTAATTCAGAGGTGCAATAATCTACGTTTATTGCTTTCATTTTACTTTCTTCAGGTATTTTATGTTTTATGACATATATTTTTATGAACCAATATATTTATTCTTTAGTAGTAGGTAATATATTTCTTGACAAGTAATTCATTGATTTTATTCATGCAAACTATTCTTTTGCTGGAAATACTTATATGGAGAAGTAGAATTTTCTCAATCACCATCTATGTTAAACCTCTTAAATACTTGATATGTATATGTTATCCACATCTATCCACTTAATACATCATTTAAGTAATGTGTCAATATTTATTTGATTTGGGTGATTGAATAAGATTTGGATTATTACGATTTAGAAGGTAGTATAGGTAGAGTTGGAGAGTGAATAACCAGTGTTAATAAAAATGAAGCTTTATTTTCTAAATGTTTGGGTGTTTGAAAAATTAAATCTATTCAATATTTGACTATTGATATTAACAGGAATAGGTAGCTTTTATAAATTAAATCAGATCTTTATATATTCCTTCTACAACTGAAAAAACCTTATCATGGGTGATTTCCTTTGCATTCAGCATTGTGCAAATCTCAAGCAACATGCAAGTATAAAATATAATTATGTCATGCAAGTTTTAAGATAAGTGGTCATAGAATTAGGTAATATGTATCTCCTCTCATACAACTATAAATATTTTAGTTTTGGGATCATGGATGTTACCTTAATATCTTACAAGAATTGGTTCTCCATTGTAGTTACGAACCATTGGGTAGGTAACCTTATGAGGAGGTCTAAGTATAAATTATTTTTAGGTAGAACCTAATTAGGATCTCATCCTTGTTCAACTAAGTGGGTGGCAAGTGATGGAGACACTCTCTAGGGACTCTACCCTAGAAAGGGGTTGCATAATCACTTCTAACATCCTTTAAAAGACTGGTTTAAAAGGTAAACCTGAACTATGATTTCTCTACAAGTTACGTAGGCAAGGACATCTATGATGAGCCCCTGAGGCATTAGGTCTGGCCCTTAGGTCTTGTACTTTTGAGTTCTTCCTTGATCTTTCCAACCCTAGTGGATTTTTTACATTAGTTGATTCTATAGAAGATCGACCATCAAAAGACTAAAAATTTCACCCTAAATTCACTTTAAGCATCAAATTCCCTAAATACGGGAAGAGAGAAATACAAACAAACTTTGTCTATCTCTTCCTGTCTATGGAGCATCAGAAGGTTCAAGTCTATCAAAAGAGGGAGAGTGATGTTGACTACTACATGAAGTTGCAGTATTATATGCAAAGAAAGCATGTAATTGAACATAAATGCAGAATACACAGTGTAAACAATTATGAGGAACTTCCTAACAAAGCAAAGAAAGAGGTTGAAGCTGAAATGCAATCTTATAATAGTGCTGAGAAGGAGGAGGAAAGAAGGAATATAATAATATTTCTGAACAAGAGAAATAAAATTGATCGAAAGGTAATTTTCAATTGTACTCTTAAATCCTATTGTTTGATTAGTTTACTTGTGTTTGTATGCATGTGAATTTGATCTAATGTTCACATTCATGGCATTGTAGAGAAATGGTAAGGAAAGAACTAATTGGAATTAGCAGGGTCTCCAATTCAGAGGTGCAGTAATCTATGTTTATTGCTTTCATTTTACTTTCTTTAGTTGTTTTATGTTTAACATATGGTGTACAATATTCTAAATTGCTCAATGTTTGACATGTTTATATGGATCCAAATTATAAATAAGAAACTTAGATGGGTGAGCTTAACTGGTAATATATTTTATTAGTTGGGCTTCCAAATTGGAGCACTAGTTAAATTACTATGAGATGTTGATAAATTGTTGAAATGGGGTCAAATACTGAATCCGACTAGTTTGGTGTGGCATACTTTAATTCCTAGCTTTATTAATTTTTTGAAACTTAACAAGTCTTTCAATCAATATATTTTGTGAAACTTAGAAGTTACAACCTAAAGAAAAGATAAGGAAAGAGAGTTTACATCTTCAGACTATGGTTTTTTTTTCTCTTTGACTGATTTTCTTCCTCAAAAAAAATGATACATGTTGTTTGAGGGTTTTGTGTTCTTTTAATGGCCATAAATTCTCTTCTTTTTACATTCATATATATCATTGTCAAATTTTTAGAGCTGGTAGTCATTTGTATCTTTTATGTATTTCTTCAAACCCTCAAAACTATCCTTTTTCTATGTTTTGATATTTTGACTTCCATATTTGATATTTGTGCTCTTTAAGCTCTTTGATTTTTTTCTCAAGAGTAAGTTTTATTTCTTCTTTGTTGTCATTTTCAATTGAAAGACTTCATATTTCACCACCCTTGACGACCATGTTGAGTGAAGGGTCTAAATGACCTTCTCAATTCTCTTTGGTTCTTCTAGATCATGACTATCTTCTATCACTGGGCATCTTTTGACTGCTTGGTAAACCAAAAATGCCCTCTTCAATGTTGTAGGATGCAACCATGCATTTTAGACTTCCTTTTTATGGTTTTCATGTTTATAGGACTATCAAAGTCTCACTATTCATCATGTCACTGATATATTGATACTTTATGATAATTCTGCTAGCTAGGCCCACTATATTTTCATATATGCTCTACATCCATGACTTAAGAAAATTTTGTTTGAAGAGAGCGGGTGGAAAGAGCATTGAATATATACTGATGTATTCATCATACAAATACCATTGGTGAAACTCCCACATTTCCCTTTGGATGTTACAAAACTAGCAAATTTGGTTGATGAGCTGAGTTGTCCAGGTGATGATTTTAAAAAATGTTTAGATGATTTTTGTACATTTATACATATTTTGTACAGATACAAATTAAAATCTTCTACATTGTTACTTTCCAAAATATTTGTAGTTATTATATCATGCTCTGCGAAACCTTTATTTATTAGAAGTAGACACATTATATTTTTATAGTGTTTTCAATGGTTTTCCATATTTCTTGCACATTTATCTGAACAATAATTTCCTTGATAGTCATAGTTTTCATCACACACAGTCATAGGATAAATTTTGGTGTGTCAATGATGACCAATAATCTATCCATTTCCCATGGATGACATGTCCAATGCAACATGATCATTACCTTCTAGAACATCAAAAGTCATTTGTCATTATTTGTGAGTAGAATGCCAAAATGAGTTCCATCTGTTGTAAAAAGTGGCATATTATAGTTTTTTGTAATACATTTTGTTTAAAATCTATATTAGTTCAGTCTAGACGGAAATATGTAGATGAACATGTCACAAATTCTTAGATCCTTCTTTTTTATGTTCCTTCATGTGCTTCAACGAGATATTCAATGCAGAGTGAAGAATAATTTAGTTTTTGACACTGAAAATTTCAATAGTTAGTAGAGTAATAGAGTGTCTCTCAAAAGTATAGGATAACTTGTATATCTTATCCTTCTTCTCTAGCCTGTGTCTCACTTGTCATTAAGATCACTGAATCTATTAATATCTTCAGCAAATATGCAAAGCTAGTTGGCTTTACTAACATTGAAAAAAACCATTATATGTTCACATCTTCAAGGTCCAAGGCCTTAGAAGTTTCTAAAACTTCATATTATTTCATCAAAATATTCATAAACCTTTTAACGAACACATATTTTGAATAATGAGTCAATTTTTCTGAGGAAAGGTGCTCTTCACTACAATTTGTAGTAGGAAAATTGAAAAGGAATAAATTTCTAACCTTATACCAATATCATAGGTTAATCATTGAGAATATATGCTCCTGTAGCCCATGGTGCCCTAGCAGTGGTCTTACCATAATAAAATCACAAATTTATTACCTTGCAATTAATTTTGTAGTTGCAAAAAAAGTAAAACTTAGATGAAATCACATTATATGCTATATCATTAATTGACTCATGGGCATATGGGCTCTTGTAGCCCACAGTGCCCTAGAGTGGTCTTACAATTATAAAATTACAATTTTATTAACATTCAATCCAATCTACAATTGCAAAACAACAAAAAATAGATTAAATAACTTTCAATCCTATATTAGCTTCTTGGTAAATTACAATTTCACCTGTTATGGTTTGAAAATTCACAACTTCATCTGTATGTTTCAGTTTGAGATTTAGAGGTAGGGGTAATTTCTATGTTAGTTTTTTTTGTTTTATTTTCTTTTCATTGTCCTCTTATTCTTCTCTTTCAAAATATACTGTAGATCATCACCTCCCCATGTACTGATTTTATTGTTTTATCTTTTCTTCCTACTCACCAATTTAATAGCTTTGTCATAGAAGCAGGAGAAGAATATTAGTATGAATTCTCAATGCTTGTTCAGTACCATGTGAATGGATATTGACCAAGATTAGTCTGGATCCTTACAATGCTGAAAATTTTTCTAAACTTTTTTTACTTATTGAAAGTTGACCTTCCAAGCAACTGAATAAATGAGATTGAATAGACCCTCAAAAATGGTATTCCAATTTGAAAATCATTGAGATTCAATCCTATTTTTCTTACTCTTCAAAATATATCCTCTTCTCTTAATAATGTCGTGAAGGTCAGAGAAAGAGTACACCTTTTATTTTTTTTGAGATTCAACCCTATTAAAGGAATGGTTAAAGGAGACACTAAATAAAGTATCAAGTAATTTTTTAATTAGACCTTAGCCTGCCTTGTCAAAGGAAAATTAATAACAACATATACTAGGTGGAATTAACGTGAAGCTTGGCAAAGATGTAGAATTTTCTGTCCTTCTCCTCTTTTATTGAAAAATTGATTTACAATCAACGAAGAATAGTCAAATTTCAAAGGGTCACATGATTCATGGGGCACAAGATAACATCCTTCAATTCTGTCAAACCTTTTCCATGTGTGAATAAAAATCCAAATCATAATTGCAAATTATGTGTTCATTCCAATCCCACGTAGCTAGAAAATTACTTGCCTCCCCATTTCATCAACATACCCTTTAGATTCCCTTTGGATCATTGAGAAATAGTTGACAAAGTAGTTGGTTTACAGATTACAGACAGAACGGTGAAATTGTTGGAGACTTGCCTTCGTGAAAATAGTTAACTGTATGTTTGTCATTGATGAAAACATATAGTATACAACAGCGTACTATATTCACTTTTCAGTATGGATATGTTGGAGCCTTGCATGGTTGTTTTTTATGTTTCAGATATATTTATTATACCATGTTCATATACACAGATTCAGAAGTTCAGTTACAGTTGAGTTATGTTGATCTGTTTACTAGCCATAGTTTCAGAGGATTCTTTTTTGAAAGCCGATAATAATCTTGTTGATTCTTCAGTTGCACCTATCTATGAGATTTGTGTGTTTATATTTATGTTTAGTTATGAGGCAAAGATGGTTAAATAAAGGCGCTAAATGTGTTTCATCCGAAGTGTAACATTTGGGTAATTTTGGTGGAGTCGACTATGTGAAGCGATGTATCTATTCATTGAGTTGCATGGTTCTAATTATGTTGCGTGCTTAGTTTAGCCAACAAAAAAGGTATTGAAGGGATTCCTACAGCTAACATGAGCATATCCTTTGAAGAAGATACATATAGAAATTCATTTATGATCACTTAGTGTGAATAACAAGAAAAGAGACAGAAAAAGAACATAGCAGAAAGCTCATTGTTTTGGGACAATAAAGCTATTTCATTCATTAGTTAAAGATCTATGTGAAGAATCAGATAGTGTATACAATTCACTAGAACTAATCAAGACAGTAGGTACACTCAAATAGTTCATTATTAGATATAGTGTATATCTATTTTACTGAAGGTTGCAACCTTCATCATTTTAGCAGTGTCCTTTTGGACAGTGTGTCCTCACCCCTAATAGGGTTATTTTAAAAAGACTCCTAACAAGGTCTGACCCTTAACTAGGTCAATGTACTTATTGCATTGTAAAGATCAAGTCCTAATAGGGTTGTAAGATCTTCTAACAGGGATTATTATACTCTAGTATAGTTCTTTATGGTTTCTAATTCCCACCTGGGATTTTACCTATTTTGGTTTCCTCATAACCAAAATTGTGGTGTTCTATTCTGTGTTATCTTGTTGTATATATGCTTAATGTTATTCTGTACTTAGAAGGAGAAAAGAACTAAAACTAGTAGATAAATGATTCACGCCCCCCCCCCCAAGTTATCTCTTGTGACTATTCCTAACAATTGGTATTAGAGCCAAGTGCCTTGGAGATAAAGCCTAATAGCTTAAGGTAGATCATATGGTGTACTTCAGAAAAGAGAGTCCTAAGTTTGATGGAGAAAATTATCTTGACTGGAAGAAAAAAATGATAACACATCTTCAGTGCATTGGTTTTGAGATCTATGAGGTTTCTACTCATGCAATTGATGTTCCTACCTTGAAAGATCTTGCAGAAGAATAATCTACTAATAAACAAAAGGAAGTATTCACCCAAAATGAAATTGCCAAAGAAGCCCTAATTAGTGCCTTATCTGACAGTGAATTTTCTGAGATTAAGAAGGTAAACAAAGCATATTCAATATGGAAATACCTAGAAGGCATGTTTGAAGTAGACATCCAAGCCAAGAATGCACATAGAAAGACATGGAAGAAAAGATAAAATAATTTAGAGATGCTACCTAAAGAAAACATCAGAGCTTACAATCAAAGGATTAATGAAGCAGTCTCAAGAATTAGAAACAATAGTGGAGAAATTTCAGAGGAAGATATAATGGAAAAACTAATGACTACATTGAAAATAGATTATGAAAGAAAGATAAACATCTTGGATGAAACCATGCAATTTTCAAAAGACTTCAAAAGAGAAACCTTGATCAACAAAATATCAGCATTTGAGATATCAAGATTGAAGACATAACCTAAAATTTAAACAGATTTCAAAGTGTCAGTCCATGGTAAGAAATCCTTGAGCATCTCTAGTAATATTGAGAAAGAAGAAGTTGATACAGAACTAGAAGAAATCATTTCTATGATTGCTAAGAAAGAAAGGAAAGGTAAAAGGAAAATATGAAGGAAGGATACCATTCAAATGTTTTTCATGCAACAAAGTTGGCCATTTTGCATCCAAGTGTCCTACAAGAGTCAAGAAGTTCAGATCAGATTACAAACCCAAATATACAAAGCAATTCTATCATGTTGAAGATGGTGTGACTGATGATGATTCGGGAGAAGATGAAATTGGATTCATTGTAATTAAATATATGGAAAAAATGATTGATGAAATAAAAATTGAAGATGGAAAGAAAGCACAAGAATTGGCTTTAGTTTCACATGCAGACATCAGAACAGACTGGATCATAGACAGCGGGTGTTCACATCACATGATAGGAAAAAAAGATAGATTTGTAAATCTAGATAAGTACAAAGGTTGCATGGTTAGATTTAGGGATAACACTCCCAAACCTATCATAGGAAGAGGATCTATCACCTTAGATGGACAAAACAAGACAAATGATGTTCTGTATGTTGATGGTTTACATCACAACTTACTAAGTGTTGGATAGTTTCTTGATAAAGGATATCAGTTATAATTCAAAAACAATAGGTGAATTATTAAAAACAAAGAAGGAGACATGATAACATCAGGTTCAAAGACCAAGGGTAATGTTTTTCAGATTAACTTTGAAGTTGTTTTGTTGAAAAAGTGGATGACAGTTGGTTATGGCACAAAGGACTTTGTCATATCAATTTTGAAAATATAGTAAAGATAAGAAATATAAAGGTAGTAAGAGACCTTCCTAGTATTTCAATACCTATTGATACTATGTGTAGGGAATGTGTGATGGGAAAACATGTGAGAACCTCATTCAGAAGCAAACAAAAATCTGCATAGAACAAATTAGATCTAGTGCATGTAGACTTATGTGGACCTACTCAAACAAGATCATACTGTGGTGAAAGGTATTTAATTTTGTTTGTTGATGATTTCTCCAGAATGATGTGGGTTGCATTCTTGAAAGATAAATCTAAATCTTTTGAGAAGTTCAAAAGATTCAAGCCTAAAGTTGAAAATGAGTCTATATTAAAGATAAAATGTCTGAGATCTGATAGAGGAGGATAATTCACCTCTAAAAATTTTCTTGAGTACTGCAAAGAACATGGGATCAAAAGACAACTAAGCGCACCCAGAATCCCTCAAAAAAATGGAATTGCAGAAAGAAGAAACATGATAATACTTGACACATCATGCACTATCATGATTGAAGGAAAAGTTGCGCACACCTTTTGGAGAGATGCAGTCAATATAGTAGTCTATACTATCAAAAGAATTCAACTAAGACCAGGCACAAACAAAACACCTTATGAAATTTGGTTTGGTAATGTACCTATAGTAAAATACTTTAGAATCTTTGGAAGAAAGTGCTACATCAAGAGAGATAATGGTGTTGGTAAATTTGATGCTAGAAGTGATGAAGTTATTTTTCTTGGTTACTCTACTAAGAGCAAAGATTATAGATGTTTTAATTTAAGGTTGAAGAAAATCATTGAAAGTGCACATGTGAAGATTGATGAGAAGTTCATGATTCAAGAGAGATATTATGAATATGCACCTCTGAACCTAGACCTATCAATAAAGAAACACTTATTAAAGAAATGTTAGACTGTATTGTTGTATCATGCAATAACCCTAAACCAAGTGAAGAAGAATCACAGATTATAGATGACAGTGTCACACCTAAAATCTCAAAATACATATATAGATACCATTCAAAAGAAGATATCATTGGAGATCAGAGCAGTAAATTTTTGACAAGATCTAGAGAAAAGGTTCAACTATTGATGAAGAGGTATGTTTTCTTTCACAAATTGAACCCTTGAGTGTTGAAGATGCGTGTAATGATTGAGATTGGGAAAATGCAATGCAAGAAGAATTAGATCAAATAATTAAGAATGACACATGGGAATTGGTCCCTAGACCTTGTGACAAAAATGTGATTGGAACTAAGTGGATATTCAAAAACAAATGAATGAAGATGGTACAATGATAAGAAACAAAGAAAGATTGGTATGTAAAGGATATGTGGAGAGAGAAGGAATTGACTATTCTAACACATTTGCCCCTATGAGCAGTCTGGAAGCTATAAAGTTGTTTTTAGCTTATGCAAAATTCAAGAAATTCAAAGTATATCAGATGGATGTCAAGTCATCATTTCTAAATGGTGCCTTGAAGGAAGAAGTTTACATAGAGAAGCCTGAAGGATTCAAACTTTCAGACAAACCATACATGGTATGCAGACTAAAGAAAGCCCTTTATGGACTTAAATAGGCCCCAAGAGAATGGTATGAGATACTTGATGGTTACTTGAAAAAGATTGGATTTAAAAAGGGAGCAGAAAATTGCAACTTATTCATCAAAGAGACACCTGAAGGATTATTACTTGTTGCTATATTTTTTGATGACATTATTTTTGGAGGTAATGACAAGCTTAGTGTAGAATTTGCCAAAGAGATGCAGAGAGAATTTGAAATGAGCATGATTGGACCTATAAAATACTTTTTGGGATTAAATGTAAAGCAGACAAATAGAGGTATATTCATAAATTAGTCCAAATATGTGAAGGAGATATTGAAGACATTATTGTAAGCCAGTAAGCACTCCCATGATAACAGGAAGAAAGATTTCTAAAAATGATGACTCCACAGTAGTTGACAAAACAATTTACAAGCCCATGATTGGAAAACTCATATATCGCACTCAATCTAGACTAGATATTTCTAATGCAGTTGGCATTGTTGGAAGATTTGCAGCTGAACCAAAATAGAATCACTTAATGGAAATAATAAGAATAGTCAGATATTTAAAAGGAACTATAGACTATGGTTTATGGTATCCTAATTTATAAAATGTAGAACTTCATGTGTACACAGATGCAGATTGGGCAGGTTGCATTGATGATAGAAAGAGTACCTCAGGAGCAGCAGTATTTCTTAGAGACAGGTTGGTTACTTTGACAAGAAATAAGTAGAACTATATTTCTCAGTCAATAGTAGAAGTTGAGTATGTAGCAGCCGCATTGAATTGTTCAACAATGGTTTGGATCAAACAGATGATTAAAGAATTTGGAATTTAGATTAAGTATCCTATTGTCATTCATTGTGACAACACTAGCACTATTAATATGTCAAAGAACCCTATGATGCACGCAAAGACAAAACACATAGAAATAAATTATCATTTTCTAAGAGAAAAAGTTGCATAAAGAGAAGTGAAGTTGGATTATGTGAGAAACAAAGTGTTAGTAATAATTGAGAGGGGGGGGGGGGGGGGGAATTAGGGGNGGGGTGAATTAGTGGCCTCAAAAATTAATCCTTAAATCAACCCTTAAAACTTATAACCACAAATTATGTCTCTAGTTATCTTCTATCCTACAAGATAAATGTTTTGAAATACTTTTCTCAATTTTCTACTTGTCAGATTGCTTTGTAAATCTCTCCTTTGTATGATTACCGATAAGTAGTCAACTATTTACCAAAACAAAATAAATATACAGAGTATAGTGATCAATCCAAAATTGCATATGTGAAATGTAAAATAGTAAAGTAATAAAACATAAATGCATAACACATAGATTTTTAACATGTAAACCATGTTAGGGGAAAAACCACTGGGACCGGTACCCCAAATTTTCAGTCTTATGAAGTGAGCTCTGTTAGGAGCCAACCCTATTAAAGGTTACAGACACACTATTAGGTATGACCTTGTTAGAGGATTTAAAAGATAGTTTTTCACCTAGTATCTGGTATCTAATGCTACCATCCTTGATCAAACTCTCACTTGGCCTGTCAATAGGTATCGGCATATCCAATGCTACTTTCATGATCAAACTTTTTGATACTCCTTGGGATGTATCTCAATTGTAAAAGACTTTTAAGTCCTACTCATTTAAGAGACTTGATGCTTCAATGGTTAAACTGAAACATTAATGATCTATTCATACATACAACTTAATTGCAGATTTTTATATCTATTGTAAGTGTATTACCCCTTTGATAAATATAATCATTTCTATACCTTTGCTCCACACTATTTTGCTCTATGATGTTGTCTCACTGTCTGTCGGTCTACAAAATCTACCTCTTTATTTAGCTTATTTGATCAGGTCTAAATGAAGACTTTCTTCTCCTTTAGAATATCTTTTGCATCTTCCCTCTTTTTTCTTCACCCCACACACCAATTCAAAATGAATTGGGTTTGTCTCTATATAGACATGATTTAAATTTTCTTTACTCTCTTGATTTTTGGCGTGATCCACAATTCTCACCAATTAGATTTAAAGAAAACTCTAGTTTTATCTCAAAGAGATCTTTTTTCCATTTGACAAAATTAGATTTATATCAATTACTTATCTCCAGCTTTATCTGGATGATTAAAACAATGATAAGTTGAGTCTATCTTTAGCTCTTGATAGCTAAGAATTTTTTCATTTTTTGAACTCTCTGTTATGTCGGCCAACACTCATGTTAGTCATCGATGATAACTGATTATTTTGTTGTTGTGATTTCAGTTGTCATCGGGATCTCTGTCCTTGTCTTTTTCGTCGGGAAACACTAAATTTCTATCTATCGGGTTACTCTATGTTTTTCTCATTGGGAAGCACTGTGACTTTGCTTGTTGGTAATGTTGTGCATTTGTTCATCGGGTAACACTGTGACTTTGCTCTTTTCCTCTGTCCGTCAGTCTGCACTCCGTCGGTTTATACAATCGCTTAGTGAATACTTGACTTATATGCATTATTGATAGCATAGCCTTTGATTCATTGGTTCTTTGAAGTCTTTGTAGTATTTATATGACCATACAGATTATATCAAGTTGACATCAATGACAATATAATACATTAACTGATTTAATGGCTTGCATGATCATCAACTTAATATCTTCAAATATTTAATCACTTACATGTCATCAATCTATCCCTTTGGCATTGATGGAAACATACTACATTATCATACTATACTATTACTAATACAATATGAAATATATAGTTTCATCAAGATTTTCTAATGTAACTACTACAAATGTCTGGCTTTCTGTAAGCTCAAATAGCTTTGATTTGATTATTGCAGCTTTTTGTCTATCTTCAATCCCTTCACTTGATATATGTAGAATCTTTCTTTTATCTGATGTGATGTGTTATCCTTCTATTTTAAACTCTCTCCCTTTGACTGTTCTCCTTTCTTTTGATGTCTATTGTCAGCAATTCTTTTCCTTTGTGTGTACTCTCCCATTCTTTGTTACATCTCTCCCTTTGGATACTTTGATGGATATGATCTCTCCCTGAGTTTCTAATGGATATAATCTCTCCCTTTGTAAGTATGATAATGAGATATCTCTCTCCCTTTGATAGTAATGCGAAACAAACATCTTTTCAAACAAACTTTTGACAGTAATGTCAAACGGATCACTTTTTTCCATAATATATTCCTTGAATTCTCCAATCCATCAGTAATAACTCTGGTGCTTGGAGTAGATAAATACTTTGTTGTGTATAGATGTATCTTTGAATTTAATCTCTCTAATTGCATCAATATGAATGATATTTTGATAATATGTAGGATGATGTAGCCTTCTAGTCATCTTACTGACCAGTAGACAAGGGTTTGACCCCTAGTCTTTTTCTCAAGTATTCAAATGCATCCTTGGGAAGTGACTTGGTGAAGATATCAGCCAATTGTTCCTTTGATTTCACATACTCAAGTATCACCTCCTTTGCTTGAATTTGTTCTCTTAAATAATGATACTTGATGGCAATGTGCTTTTTTTAGCATACATGACTGGATTCTTGGAAATGTTTATTGCACTTGTATTATCACAATAGATAATTACTGGTTGAATAATTTTCATATGCATACCTTCCAGTAACTGTTTGATCCATCGAATATTTGAGAAATTTGCAATAGAAGAAACATACTCTTCTTCTGTAGTAGACTGTGAGATGCATCCTTGCTTTTTGTTGATCCATGTGACAAGTCTATCACCCATAAAGAATGCTCCTCTATTTTTTTTGTTCTGGTCATCAATATTTCCAGCCCAATTAGCGTCGATAAAGACCTTAAGTTTAAATTTGCCTTCTCTTCTATACCATAAGCCATATTCATTAGTATTATTCATATATCTTAGAATTCTTTTCACAACAGTCACATGTGATTCCCTCGGATTAGAAAAAAATCTAGCAACTATTCCTATTGCATGTGCAATATCTGGTCTAGTATGTATTGTATGTGATGAAAAGTAACCTATCCAAGACAATCACTAGAACATGTAAACGTTACAGGTTATTCATTTAAAGACAAGATTCAAAGAGTGAACATGTTCAAGTAAATGAAATAAGAAGACAAGAACTAACACCACAACCTCCAATGAGCCAAACAAGGGCACCCAATACCTTGTTGATTTTCTCTTAGAGATTATTATGGGTGTGATCTCCCAATACAATAACTTAATCCCACTATGATTTGGATGGATAAAACTATGATGCAAGCTAATGATGGATGAAGAGCTCAAGAACTAGTATGAAGAACTTGTCTTAATCCATTCACCATTGATCAGAGATGCAAACTAATCTAGATTGATATGCAAAAACTAACATTCATTCCATTATAGACCTAATATGTGATATCTAGATTCAAAAATGAAATAAACATGAAATGAACTAAGATTGCTATGAAAAATGCTAAATTGCTTAAAGAAATCTAGAACTAAACTAGCATGATAACAATGCATAAAAGGGAGATAATTTGCTCTTGACAATGACTTCTATTTATAGATTTTTTGGAGGAGAGAGAGGGCTTGGATGAGGTGGAGCTCATGTGGCATCCACATAGGTGCCACATGAGGGACACATAAGCTATGTAATAGGCCCACTTTTCTCACACATGTGTGAGCAATTTTTGATGTGATGGGTCAAGGTTTACTTAAAGTACACATGTGAAGGATCATGTAAGAGGTGCAAGAGTTTTGGACCAATGAGACACTTTTAGAGAATGTAAGAGGGTGTCATCATAGGTGTAAGAAACCTTATTGGCTCCAAATAAGGATTATTTGGAAAAGTGGATTTTTAGAAATTTGCTCACACATGTGTGAGAAAATAATTAGGACTAATTTGTGTAGGAATCAAGAAATTAGCCTAATTAACCTAAGTTAATTAGTGAGTAGGTCTATTTGGTGAGAGTAATGTGAGGTAGGGTAGGATCTAGGTTCAATTTAGTTTAATCTAAATTAAATTTAGATTAATTATAGTTTAGTAGAATTTAAGTCATGTGAAGGAATAAATAAATTAAAAATTTATTTAAAAGGGATTAATGAGGGGTAATGTATATAAATGAAATTTAATACATTAAAGGGGATAGTATTTAAATTAAATCTAAATACTAAGGAAAGTGAATTATATTTAATTAAATAAATAGAAGACTATAAAAAATATAATCAATTAATTAAAATTAATTATAATGCTATGAGAATATTAATTAAATTAATGTAAGGATGATTTTAGACATCTACATTTTGCCCCTCTTTGATGCGGCGTCAAAAGTGGCATCGCGTCAAAGAAAAGAAAACTAAGATGCACCGGAAAGGTTAGAAAAACCTATTACAACAAGAGTGGAGGAGTGTGCCCCCTCGAGAAAATAATAGGAAAAAATACAATTTTTTAATAAAATTTTCTCGAAAAGGTAGGAAAAGGGGGAAAGAAGACCAATTACATGGCGTGTCCAAGAAAAATAGAAGAAAAATAGGGACCAGGATGGGGAATGGGGAGAAGGATAGAAGAAACAGGTCCCAAGGGGCTATAAATAGTCCACCAGGGCCCATAGAGAAGTCACTTTCACTCACAAAGAGAAAAAATAGAGAAGAAAAGAAGAGCGATGGCAGCAGAGTGAGAGCAAGCACATCATGCAAAGTGCATTTAGGTCCACTAGCGACCAGTGGATGCTAGACCACCAGTTAGTAGTTGAATACCACTTTTTCTTTTATGAATTTAATGTTGTGTTTAAGTATTTAGGCATCCTAAATTTTTCCCAAACTAGTGTGCAACACAGACGGTGGTCGCCTAACCACCAGCTATACTAACAACGATTGACAGTTCACCGTCCTTGGTCGATCTTCATCTGCGATGGTGAGGAGAGGGGAAAATGTGGAGCAGATATGACAGAGTTAGAACTCTACCATATGCACAGAAAAGAGGCGGTGACCTAAACCATTGTCTCCAAAGACTGGCGACTGCGAAGATTTGCCATCTATGAGGGTCAACTGCCATTTGCTCAGATTAACTCAAAAACTAAAGAAGAACGGGAAAATAAGAGGGAAGAGAGGGGGCTGGAGAAATTTTTGATGCCTCGGCATAGGCTAGGGGCATTTTTTTGATGCCCCAGAATGCTATCTGATATCTGACATGAGCTTGGTTGGATGGAGGAGGATACTATTACCTTTTGGGCGAGGGAGTACAACACAGTGACTATGGTTTCTGGAGCATGAGATGACTACTACAAAGTGGGGGATTGTGGTTCTGTGCTGGTTGGAACATGTACATCAGTGGCCACATCTGAGAACACATAATGTGCTTATGTCTACTTTGATGAAGAGGTGGCACAACACCACTTCAAGCTTTTAGTTCCCGACCGGGGAAGCTACTATCACCCTCCATGATATCTGGAGAATCTACAGAGTGTCAATTTGGGGGCTGATACCCAAGTACTGCATTAAGGGGTCAGAGCCCTACATGGATATTGCATTCAGATGGAGATATACAGATTTGCTGATTATATGGCAGTGGATGTCTTGGGTAGGAGCGATGGCAATGGAGCCACGGTTGTGGCGGGTGGCCCTACACTTGGATGGATTGATAGGAGGATGATTGATGCCTGATCATGCAGGCAAGGGATTCTTGATAGGTTGGGCTTGAGTTCTTAGTATCATGGTGGAGGATGGAGATCAAAATTTCTAGGGGTATACCATCCTTAGGCAGTTATATTATGATTTAGATATGTGCATCTACCGAAGGGTAGGGCACTAGGGCCAAGATGCATGATGCTTCTTGTATGGGTGTGGGAGCACATAGTGGTCATACAACCGATCAGGTAGTGAGAGACCCAAGTGTATTAAAAGCCATTCACATGTAGGTACAAGCCTCCTATCAGTTATGAGGCCACAAATTCAGTGGGATACTAGCGGTGGAGGATTGATGAGTCCGGGGAGATTCAGTGGACACCTTATGCAGGGTGTGTTAGTGGTTTTTTCTTGTTGGCTAAAACATATCATTTTTCACCAGTTCACAAACTAACTCAACCAGACAAAACCCAACATTAACAAGGCATAAAATACCTTCTACTCTTCGGGATCCACAGACCCAGGCGGGTGTAACTTACTACTCTGCTTATGAAAATTGATACAAACACTCAATAAGAAGATTCACTAATGGATTAAAATAGAACAAACATGTCCTACAACAGGATTCATAACTGAGATGAATCTCTGATATGGGAAGCCTACCCCCATGCTCAATATATCTCCAAACTTATCAACAGAAAGGGAAAATTGATTTTAATGATGATAATCATTTAACTGAACAAAAATAGACCACTGCTGAATCAAAGGGCATGGAGTCATCTGTGAATAATTTTAACCATCATGATTGAAGACTAAACATAAGGCAATTACAGCATCTGACACAAACATAGATATACCTTATATATCTACCTCAGTACACTTATCCAGACTAATCAATCAGATTCATTAGCTACCCTGAACTTTGTTGAAATATCTCTATGGTATATTCTCTCCTTGAAAGAACCCTAGAAGTATTTCATATATCTGCCTTACAGATATATAAATTGAAAATGCTCCTTGAACATTCAATTTAAAAAAAATTCAGAATGCTAAAATGAAGACAGAAAAATCCACTAAATGCTTCAGAAACTGTGAACTGTATTTCATTCAGAAGTCATCATCAATTACTACATTCAATAGCAGAGATTTCTCCAGAAAGACAAGATATATTGCAACTGACTTAGTATTATGTTCAAACAGAAAAATGACCATCCATGTACCAGTAGTCTTGGAATCCTTTTATAACACAAGGATGCAACAAGCTACCGACATACTGGGAAGGAATATTACACAACAGCTTGCAACAACTAATTAACAAGGTGGCAGCTAATTAACAAGGTTTATCTTCTGTGGCTTAACCATATTTATCCTTTAAGCTATGCATCCCATCTGTTCATTTCTTTGACAGTGAGCCAATCAAAAGGCAACAACTTCTACCCACCTGGCATCCACGGCAATTTTGGCCTCAGTGCTATTTCTTCATTTCTGGAAAGACCCTTGCGAGTGAGCGACACATTCCTACTATTCACTCAGTTGCATACTCACCATCCTTTTATGCTTTGCTTTTCACCTTCGGTGTGTGAGCCATGACCAAATTATGAACCTCTTTTCATGTCTATCACACCCTCACGCTAATTTTATGTTTAGCTTTTGGGGTCACGCGAGTGAGCGATGCCCTTCACCTCTCACCTGTCAAATGCTCACGAGCTAACTTTTCATTATACCTAAGTCTGGGCGACTGGCCGACAATGCCTTTTATCCTTCAGCTATTCCCTAATCGCACACTCGCTGACTGGAAAATTTCACTTTTGGATCTGAGCGGGTGAGCGATGATTCATTCCTTTACTGACTGCTCTATCTAGTCGCACACTTGCGAACTTAGAAATTTCACTTCATACTAGACTGCGAGTACGTGACTGCTTCATTTTTCCCTTAGTCACTCGGTCATGGGCTCTTTTCTTTCCACTTCTGTTGATCGGCGACTGAGCTATGCTTTTCATTTTCTGACTCATCGCACACCCGCAAGCTCAACAATCTTAGTCTATTTCTGATGGCGAGTGCGCGACTGTCTCTTTTTTCTAACTCGTCGCACACCCGCAAACTCAACAATCTTACTCTATCATTATCGGCGAGTGCGCGACTATCTCTTTTTCTTTCCTCATCGCACCCTCACGAGCTCTGTTCCTTCCATCTCTTTTGATCGGCGACTGAGTGATGCTTTTCATCTTCTGACTCGTCGCACACCTGCGTTGCAAAACACAACTGGGTTAAAACATAAGAGAGTGAGAGACGTACAGGACAGGACTTCATCGCGCACTTGCGGAGCATGAAATACACAGAATAACCTTAGAGCGACTACGCGATAGACATATTTCAACTCGTCACCAACTCGCAGACCTATTACTTGACCTTAATAAAACATCGCGACTGCGCGATTTGCATTACAAAATAGCTCGTCGCCCACTCGCTACCCTGTGACTTAACTTCAATAAGGCATCATAACTGCATGATTTGCATTGCAAAACATAAACCCACTCACTCATAGACAAACCAAAACTTGGCATAAATAGCTCGCGACTGCGCGATTTTCTTCATTGACAGCTCGTTGCGCACTCGCGCAACTTAAAGACAAGTTTAAAAAGACCGATGCGACAGAGTGACTAAGGTAAAACATGACTTCAGAAAGGGATTTGACCATTTTTGCATGGCAAAGAATAGAATTTAAAATCAAATAAGCCCGGGAAAAGCTAAAGATCAGGAAATTAAAATTTTTTCAATACAGTGCTAACAATGGCTCTATCTGGGGACGCATGCCCCATGCAGGCATGCAGAGAATTCAGAATCATTGGTACAAGTAGACCACCCCAAAAATGAATCAGATTTTTTCCTTTTTCTCTGACTTCAAAATTATCTCTCTCTAGAAATCTTTATTGAAAGCCACACACAACTGAAAACAAAGTAACTATACAACAAGCACTTTATGTACAAATGGCCCAAAGCCATCAAACTGAAAATCACCACTTACCCCTATCAAATATATGGTTCTCATCTCCATGAAACATAGGTAAGCTAAAAAAATCACTTTCATCTGCTTGATCCAACACATTGCCACAAATCTTCAGCATATCACATATAAAATAATCAATACTTTTACTATCAATATGCATTGGGAAATCACACAAGTACAAAATGTGTTGATCACTATGTAACAGAAGGCTAGCACATTCTTTTAAATTTCCAACCAGCTGAAAAGCAAAATATTCCAAATCCACTACATGGCTAGAAGGATGTTGATTTACTTCAAGTAATGCTTGGATATCAAAGGAAAAAGATTCATATTCCATCCAATGTGTATCATACAAGCACTTAATTGAATCATGATGAACTACCACTTGTGGCTTCATATTTAGTTCATCCCGAGAAACATCACCATGCTCTATTGGAAAAAGAAGAGACTCATTTTCTGCCTGATAACTGACATGTCCTTGCTGATTCTTTTCAACATCTTTAAATGACAATGCATCACCACTTTCATCATCACCCCATGCTTGCAAAAATGAACATATCTCTGGCTGAAGCAAATAATCTGAAGTAGAATCTGAATCTTCTCCCAGCTTCACACCAAATATTTCAAACTGAGGTTCAAATAAATCATCAGGAAATTCATTGTACATATTATCATCTTGGCACACATTTCATTGATGTAAATCAGTGTTATGAGAGGTAACATCAGCATGATTAACTTCCTTTTGGTAGAGTACTGATTCTTTTTGAATTTTTTCTAAGGTTGGTTCACACAAGCCTGACATTAATCCATCAGCAGCAACTTCACATGGAAAATCATATGATGAAAACATACAAACTGAAAAATCAATGCTATCATCATTGTTAGCTGAAACAATAGAATTCATCTCTATTTTAGACAAATC
>MU226035.1:1041531-1068569 GCA_018584345.1 Thuja plicata
CATGTGAAATGTTAAAATCTTCAATTAAGTCCATGAACTTTTTACAATGCTTCTCAGCATTCTCATCTCTCTCACCCCTGAATCTAGGCAATTTTTCTCTGATTTTGGGTGGAAAAGCATTTGGATAACCATGAATACCTTCAAAATTTAGAGCTGCATACAATTTATTACTGAAACCCCTCCTTAAATTATAGGGTTGTGGCTGACTAGAAGTCATGGCTGCACTTAGATTACCAACTTCTTTCCCAAACAAGCATGAGATCAAAATATAAACAGACTTCTCAAAAGTGTATAGAATACATGCAACAACCAAGAAGCATCTCAACTTATCACCATTATTTCCTTTTCTTAGTGCTACTTCACTTCATAAGGAACTTTTCTTTTACTTGAAAATATAAGGATTACCTTAAAGGAATTGCAGTTGCTGCTCTTATTTCTTTGACTGGAAATCTGGCAGATCTAGAGCCTTCTTGATAGCTCCATAGGGTTCATTTCAACATAGACTCGCCACCTCCTTGCAGAGGAAAATCTTCAAACAGCAAGAGCCATTTGACATATATAATTATTTTTGGGTTCTCTCCAACCAGCAAAGCCGCATAAAACTTTTCTATAATTACTGCAAATGAAATCTCCTTCCAGGTATCCTTACATAGATCTAAAACTACTTCCAGATTCCATTAGCTTGACTCTTTCTTTCAAAACTAGAGATTCTAGGACAGATACAAACATGATTGATTACAATCAATCCCTAGTAGAGTCGCCAATTCTGTTAGTGGTTTTTTCTTGTTGGCTAAAACATATCATTTTTCACCAGTTCACAAACTGACTCAACCAGACAAAACCCAACATTAACAAGGCATAAAATACCTTCTACTCTTCAGGCTCCATAGACCCAGGCGGGTGTACCTTTCTACTCTGCTTATGCAAACTGATACAAACACTCAATAAGAAGATTCACTAATGGATTAAAATAGAACAAACATGTCCTACAACAGGATTCATAACTGAGATGAATCTCTAATATGGGAAGCCTACCCACATGCTCAATATATCTTCCAAACTTATCAACAGAAAGGGAAAATTGATTTTAATGATGATAATCATTTAACTGAACAAAAATAGACCAGTGTTGAATCTAAGGGCATGGATTTATCTATGAATAATTTTAACCATCATGATTGAAGACTAAACTTAAGGCAATTACAGAATCTGACATAAACATAGATATACCTTATATATCTACCTCAATACACTTAGCCAGACTAATCGATCAGATTCATTAGCTACCCTGAAATTTGTTGAAATATCTCTATAGTATATTCTCTCCTTGAAAGAACCCTAAAAGTATTTCATATATCTGCCTTATAGATATATAAATTGAAAATGCTCCTTGAACATTCAATTTAAACAAAATTCAGAATGCTAAAATGAAGACAAAAAAATCCACTAAATGCTTCAGAAACTGTGAACTATATTTCATTAAGAAGTCATCATCAATTACTACATTCAACAGTAGAGATTTCTCCAGAAAGACCAGATATATTGCAACTGACTTAGTATTATGTTCAAACAGAAAAATTACCATCCATGTACCAGTAGTCTTGGAATCCTTTTATAACACAAGGATGCAACAAGCTACCGACATACTGGGAAGGATTACACAACAGCTTGCAACAACTAATTAACAAAGTGGCAGCTAATTAACAAGGTTTATCTTCTGTGGCTTAACCATATTTATCCTTTAAGCTACGCATCCCATCTGTTCATTTCTTTGACAGTGAGCCAATCAAAAGGCAACAGCTTCTACCCACCTGGCATCCACGACAATTCTAGCCTCAGTGTTATTTCTTCATTTCTGGAAAGACCCTTGCGAGTGAGTGACGCATTCCTACTATTCACTTGGTTGCATACTCGCCATCCTTTTATGCTTTTCTTTTCACCTTCGGTGTGTGAGCGATGACCAAATTTTGAACCTCTTTTCATGTCTGTTGCACCCTCGCGCTACTTTTATGTTCTTCTTTTGGGGTCACGCAAGTGAGCGATGCCCTTCACCTCTCACCTGTCGCACGCTCATGAGCTAACTTTTCATTATACCTGAGTCTGGGAGACAATGCCTTTTATCCTTCAGCTATTCCCTAATCGCACACTCGCTGAATTGAAAATTTCACTTTTGGATCTGAGCGGGTGAGCGACGATTCATTCCTTTACTGACTGCTCTATCTAGTCACACACTCGCGAAATTTGAAATTTCACTTCATACTGGACTGCAAGTACACGACTGCTTCATTTTTCCCTTAGTCGCTCGATCATGAGCTCTTTTCTTTCCACTTCTGTTGGTCGGCGACTGAGCAATGCTTTTCATTTTCTGACTCATCGCACACCCACGAGCTCAACAATCTTACTCTATTTCTGATGGCGAGTGCGCGACTGTCTCTTTTTTCTAACTTGTCGCACACCCGCGAGCTCAAAAATCTTACTCTATCATTGTCGGCGAGTGCGCGACTATCTCTTTTTCTTTCCTTGTCGCACCCTCGCAAGTTCTGTTCCTTCCATCTCTTTTGATCGGCGACTGAGCGATGCTTTTCATCTTCTGACTCGTCGCACACCCGCGCTGCAAAACACAACTGGGTTAAAACATAAGCGAGTGAGTGACGTACAGGATAGGACTTCTTCACGCACTCGTAGAGCATGAAATACATAGAATAACCTTAGATCAACTGCGCGACAAACATATTTCAACTCGTCGCCGACTCACAGACCTATTACTTGACCTTAATAAAACATCGCGACTGCGCGATTTGCATTACAAAATAGCTCATCACCCACTCACTACCCTGTGACTTAACTTCAATAAGGCATCACAACTATGTGATTTGCATTGCAAAACATGAACCCGCTCACTCACAGACAAACCAAAACTTGGCATAAACAGCTCGCGACTGCGCAATTTTCCTCATTGACAACTTGTCGCGCACTCGCGCAACTTAAAGACAAGTTTAAAAAGACCGACGCGACAGAGTGACTAAGGTAAAACATGACTTCAGAAAGTAATTTGACCATTTTTGTGCGGCAAAGCACAGAATTTAAAATCAAATAAGCCCGGGAAAAGCTAAAGACCAGGAAATTCAAATTTTTTCAATACAGTGCTAACAGGATGCAAGGCCTGGAGGCATAAGATCCCATAGTAGGATGGGTAGGTAGAGGAAGAGGTCTATGACTCATACTACATGAGATTTGTGAAGATATACTGTTGGCTCATTGGACGGATAACTTACATGATCTCCAGGTACATGCCTTTGAGGGTATGGAGATAGATGGGATAGGTGCAGGAGGTGGTTCCACATGGGTTCACACATCCACTAGTGATACGAGAGGTGGGGAGCATCTAGGGGATGGGAGTCGATCCACTCATAGCACAAGAATCTTGGATGAGGATGATAGAGGTTCCATGGATCAGGGCTCGAGAGTCTTTACATGATGTAGGAGTTGTACTAGCATATGCTTAGTGGTGGGAAACACATAGACTGGTCAGGTTGATAATGTCAGGGATTATATAGGTAGATGAGAAGCCTGGAGAGGGAGGGGATGGAGAGGGATAGGACGATGATTTTGATGAGGATGGAGGAGGGGCCGGGGGGAGGAGAGTTTAGCCCAAGGTCGCAGCACAAAGGTGGAGAGGACAGGTAGAGCTACCAGCAGGGAGGGAGCCTCCCATAGTCCAAGGTGCATAGGGATAGGATCACGGACATGGAAAAGAGCAGGGGTAGGGGCCATAGGGGCCACCCAATCAGGGATAGGGGCCACAGGGATAGGGACAATGAGCCAGGCACATAGCCCAGGAGGTTTATGATAGAGTGGTAGCCAATAGGGATAGTCTTGCGATGGAGTTAGGTAGAGTACAGGGCCTGCTAGCGACATCTTTGGTGACTGAGGTGAGTGTGCAGGTAGAGATCTAGAGACTATAGGGTTTACTAGTGACTTCTCAGGCCACAATGAGCAGTGTTCAGATAGAGCTATCTAGGGTTCAGGGGGAGTTGGCAGCAGAGACCGCTTGGGGGGATAGTGCTTAGAGAGCACTAGATTTACTAGAGACACAGGTGGATAGCAGAGAGTTCACTATGTTTGAGGAGCATGGAGGTGCAAAGGAGCTAGCATCTATGCCAGCACAGATAGCAGCTCTGATATAAAAGTGAGACTTAGCACATAGACGTGTAGAGGATTATAAAGAAAATTGAGAGATAGCTCATCAGGCAGGTAGGGCTACCAGTTCAGGATAGGTGATGGCGGATGATTTTGTAGCATAGAGATAGGATGGTCAGAGAGGTTGAGAGGCCACATATTATATGGGTCTCTATCACGTCGTAGTGCCAGAGGGGTTACAATAGCCTCCATACTTAGAGAGAGCGTAGAGTGAGAGCACAGGGTGAGGTTTGCAGGGATTGGTGGGGTTACCACCACATCCAAGTAGTAGTGTAGGACCATCACAGCCACCACCATGATTTGTCTCAGACCATTATTGATACACATTTTTGTATGATTTATGTGACACATTATGTACTACTGACATTATGAGATATAGACATGGACTTTTGTGGACTATTGGACTTGATTTATGGACTTTATTTATGATGCTATATGATCTGGTGTTTATGCTGGATGTATGGATGCATTATGAGGTTATATGATGTGTTATATGATGCTTATGACTGACATACAAGATGAGATGAATGTACGTTATTATACTGACATACTTGTGATACAGGGTTGGGATGCATAGATTTAGATTCTTTATAGATGGATGTATTTATTTTATATGAAATGTGATGGTAAATAACTATAAATTCATATGTGATTGGTAAAATGTGAATGAATCCTAAAGTGAATGAATCTTAAAATGATGTTAATGACTTAGCAATGCAACTAAATAAGTAATGGATAATGAATGAAATGAACAACTATATGAAACTATAATGATTAATGGATAATGAATGAAGTAACAATACAACTAAATAGTGAATGAAATATGTAATGGAACTAAATGCAACCTTAATGAATAATGATTAATGAATAAAGTAACAATGCAACTTATAATGAATAATGATTAATGAATGGACTTAATGAAGAACATAAGTAACCTAATGAATGAATGCAATATGAGACATATGGGGACACTATTTTTGTGTGTATCAAATAGGTCTAATAAAATCACTTAGGTGACTGGATAGGGGGAATAAATAGAAACCTCACCAAGAGAAAAATTAAAGTGCAATATGACCTAGCTAAAATGCAATTCTAACTACATGATAATAGTGGGATTTATACCGTGTTAATGTTGGAGAGCACACCCTGGTTTTATATTGCAAAAGGAGTTATGCACCATGTGCTAGAAAACACAAGTGACATGGTTCCTTTGCATGGAATAGACTCTCAGACAAATAGGTTATTAGGAACAAGAATGCAAGATGTTATGTATGATTAGATCTATGAAATGTTACTCATGAGGAGACGCAATACACCCAGATCTTTTTAGGGATTTGAGATGCATGAATCCTGCCCCTAATGAGGCATACATAGTCATAACTAAATATCAAAACATAAATGCACTAACAATCTATGACAAGCAGATCATACCACAAATGACACATATTCTACTATGTACTCATCATAATGATCCAAGATATAAAAGATCGAGCCTGTCGCGAAAAGGACATAGTGAAGCACAAGATAAAATCAGCAAAAAGGCATCCTGACCAAGTGGTCATTCATTCCAAAAGTTCTTTCCATGAACAATTTTGATGTGAGGATTGATAGAACAACTGACACTGGAAGGATGCATCCTGATGGGCTATAGATTGATTTAAGAGAAATGAGAATTCGCTGGGAATTGCTTGTGAATAGAACAATCATTAGGAAAGTCAATCTCACTATTGATTTGTTTGGAAATGTTTGTGGTCACTGTGTCTAGAACACAACTCAGTATTGATATGGTAAGCTCAGTCATGCAGCAATGCAATTTTATTGCACAGGTGGAAAACGGTCAAGTAACTACCTGCACACATATGGGTAGTGACTTTTATTATGGAAGGCAATGTAGGCTGCTTGGAAAAAATGATAGAAATAGATGGTGGATATAACTACACATGGCGCCTGAAACATGTTTTCACCATGGTACTTATCCATTGCGCCATCAAAGTGGTTTTCATAGATGGATAGATATTTTGCTTTTTTTTGATACTTTTTTCAAGCTTTTATATGTTTTATGCTTTTTTATTTTTTTATTTTTTTGCTTTTGCTTTCTTTTTGAATGTTTTTGGATTTTTCTTCTTTTCTACTTTTTGTTTTTTGGATTTTTGAAAATTTTTGGCTATATAATGGACTACTGACTGATCAAGCATAGAAGTGCTTGAGATGTACAATATTTACAGGATCATGGATAGGATCTCCCTCTGGTGATGCAATCTGATAAGTGCCATAACCATACTTTGTTGTGACGATGAAGGGCCCCAACCAATTAGGTTCAAACTTTCCTTTCTTTTCACAGTTCTGGAGGTTCTTCATATTGTGTTGAAGGACAAGATCACCAACCTCAAATTGACAAGGCTTGATCCTTTTGTTGAATTGAAGGTGAAGGCTATTTTGATACATGTGGAGGTGGTTTAGGGCACTAAGGAATCTCTCATCAAGGAGTTCTAGCTCTTGCAAGTGGGCAACTCTATATTCTTCTTCAGACAATAGATTCTTGAGAGAAATTCTGAGGGAAGGGAGCTCAATTTTGATGGGTAGAATAGCCTTAGTACCATAAACAAGGGTAAAAGGGGTGGCTCTAGTGGGGATTTGAATGGAGGTGCGGTAAGCCCAAAGGGTAGGATTAAGGCAAAGGTGCCAATTGCACCTAGCTTCATCGACTATTTTCATGAGGATTCTGGGGATGGCTTTATTTGTAGCCTATGCTTGACCATTGCCTTATGGAAAGTATTTGGAAGAGGTATGGTGGGTAATGATGAATTTCCTACATAGCTCTGTAACATCCTTGTTCTTGAAAGGTCCTCCATTATAAATAACAATGTCTTGAGGAATGCCATAGTGACATATAAGATAGTTCAAAATGAATTTCAAAATTTGTTTTCCAGCAGTGTAGGTGAGAGAAACAACTTCAATCCACTTGGTAAAGTACTTAGTAGTAGCAAGGATGTATTTATGGCCATTAGAGGAATTAGGGAAAATCTGGCCAATGAGGTCAAGACCCCAACGTAAAAAAGGCCAAGGGGTGATGGTGGGCTGAAGGGATTGGGAGGGGGCATGTATCAAATCACCATGCTTTTGACAAGGCACACACTTCTTCACATATTTGTAGGCATGTTGTTCCATATTAGGCCAATAATATCCACTGCGTAACAACTTCTTGGCCAATGTAAGTCCACTAGAGTGAGCCCCATAGATTCCTTGATGTACCTCCTCCAAGGACGTTTGTGCTTCATTAGAATTCAGACACCGTAAGAGAGTTCCATCAAAATGCTTTCAAAAAAGGGTATCACCAAGGATTGTGTATCGGGAAGTGCAACAAATGAAGGTTTTACATTGATTGGGGGTTAAGGTAAGTGGGGTATGTCCATCACGAAGGTAGGAATAGACTTCTTGGTACCATGGGGAGTTAGGATCATTAATTTCACACACCATTTTGGAATTTGGTTTGTCACAGGTAGGGACCATAATATTCTCAACAAGAAACTCACACTGTGTACTATATTCTTGCATGGTGATCAAGGATCCAATTGTTTCCATGGCATCTACTACTTTTTTGTTTGTGCAGGGGATCTATTGGAAGATCAATTTAGTGAAATGTATTTTGAGATCTTCAACTGTACGACGATAGGGAAGAAACTTGTCATCCTTTGTTTGATATTCATCTAGAACTTGTTTGATAACCAATTGTGAATCACCAAGCATAAAAAAATTGAGAATATTCCATTGTATGGCCTGCCAAAGTCCAAGTACAAGGGATTCATATTCTATAATGTTTTTAGTAAAAGGTAGCTATAATTTATAAGATTTAGGGATGAGATCCCCTTTTGGTGTAACAAACAAGATTCTTGCCCCCGATCCTTTTTGAGTGAAGGATCCATAAAAATAAAGCTTCCATGGTGTATTTGGGACAAGATTGAGGACTGATTCATCTAGAAAATCTATGATCAAAGGATCTTTACCGTCAACAGGTGCTTCAACTAACTGATATGCAATTACTTGTCCTTTGATATCTTTGCGATCCACATAAAAAATGTAAAATTCACTAAGGATTATGACCCATTTTGTTGTATGACCAGTAAGAGAAGCACGTGCCAGGAGATATTTGAGCGGATCAATTTTGGCAACAAGATGAATCTTATGATTGAGCATATAATGCCATAGTTTATGTGTATAGAAAACAATAGCCATACATGCTTTCTCAATTAGGGAATAATTCAACTTATAACCAATAAGATTCCTGCTAAGATAGTAAATTGCTTTCTCTTTTCTGGTATCATCTAATTGTACTAGAAGGGCTCCCAATGTGACCTCTGTAGCAGATATGTACAAAATTAGAGGACAGCTAGCAACAGGTGGTACCAACATAGGTGGGTTAGCCAAATAGCCTTTTAGTTTCTCAAATGCATTTTGACGTAAGAAATCCCACTGAAATTTGATATTCTTGCACAGGAGATGAGAGAACGGATGCACCTTATCTACTAGTTGGGACATGAATCTTTTGATTGATTGTAGTTTTCATTGTAAACTGCATAATTGTTTCAATGTTTTTGGTGGTGGCATCTTGAGGATTTCTTTCACTTTCTTTGGATCCACTTCTATTCTACACCATGACATAATGTATCCCAACAACTTATCAAATTATACTCCAAAGACACACTTCTTAGGATTTAACCTAGGCTTATACTTCTCCAATTGCCCAAAAATTGTAGTAAGGATAAGAATATGTGATTCCCTTATCTTGGATTTACCTAAAAGATTGTCCACATAATCTTCCATGATGACATGTAAAAGTTCATGAAAGATGGTAGTCATTTCTCGCTGATAAGTGGCTCTGGCATTTTTAAGGCCAAAGGGCATCACATGATAACAGAAGGTGCCCCAAGGCATTATGAATGCAATTTTGTTCTAGGCTTCTAGTGCTATCCTAATCTGATTGTAACCTGAGAAGCCATCCATGAGAGACAACATTTCATGTTCGGCAGTCAAATCCACTATAATGTCAATATTTGGGAGTGGAAAATCATCCTTGGGACATGCAAGGTTTAGATCTGTGAAATCAGTGCAGATACAAATGCCTGCAACATGCTCGCCTACTAGTACAATATTGGAAACCCATTCAAGATAATATATTGGTCTGATTACTTCAGTATCTAGTCTTTTCTGAAGCTCTACTTTGAGTACCAGTGCAACTTGCAGATGCATCTTGCAAAGTTTTTGCTTAATAGGCTTTACACTAGGATCTATATAAAGATGATGTATGAAAAGATCTATATCTAGCTTAGGCATGTCCTTGTAAGTCCAAGAAATTTTGATTTTATGTTTATGCTGGAACGATGTCATGTCTTTCTTTTCCTGATCACTGAGAGAAACTGTGATGTAGGTGATGTGTGGATTTGTTTATGTGCCCAGATTGATTCAAATAGTGTCTTCAATAATCATAGAGGAAACTTTTGGTTTTGAGGATATAAATGGGAAGTCACCCTCTCTCTCCTCTAGCACCTCAGAAAGGTTTTCACTAGAGGAAGAGTCCTTTATTTTATCTTTTTCTTCATCCAAAGGTTCCTGCGAGAGGTTTTCACTAGAGGATGTATTTTCATTTTTTTGATTTTTATTTGCTTTTTCATTTTTGTAACTGAGAGAGTTGAATTGGCTACCAAAGTAGGCTTTTTCTCTATAGTGGATCTAATGTTCATACTCTCAAAAATTCTTAAGTCCAAAGAGGGCTAAAACTGCCTCATCTGAATCACAAATGTCCAAAGCTGGTGATGAGTCTTGCTGATCCCAGTCAATTAATTCAGGGTTTGTGAGGGGTAGCTGAGGGGATGATAGGTTGGCTTGGGTGATAGTGAAGACATGGTGATGGTCATCTATGTCATCTTCAACATAGTGGGAAGGAATTTCGAAGAACTCTTCCTCAGTTTCTGAATCTAAGGTAGCTAAAGAGTAATCCTTAGCAAAGTTAGTCTTGGTCTCTACGAAACTCAATCCATGTCCTTTAGGATAGCCATTGGCTATTATGATCTTTTTCTTACCATTTTAATTATCTCCAATATGAGTAACATGATACCCCATGCTTTCAACACTGAGAGTAACCTTGGGATACTTTCCTTTGGGGAAAGTTACAGGTCACTCTTCTTCATCATTATAGAGCCAATCAAGGACATTGTGTTCCATGTGTTCATCTGATAAAGACCCCCAATGTTCAAAAGTAGTTTATTTGTAGTGCATGACCTCTTTGTCTTTAGAGGGGGGTAATGGTGATGGTCTTCCATAATAATTTGGAGACAAAGGGAGTTTCCCAATACATAAAGCACTTTCAAATTTATACTCTCCAATGCCTTGATCTATAAAAGTGGCATTTGTTTCAGATGAAGACAGTTTGTTTTCAATAACCTTGTCTTCAGTAAATTTTTCCTTTCCTTTGGATTATTTAGCTGGTGCTTCTGATGTCTTTTCTAGAACTAAGGGAGTGTTTGAAATAGGGGTTTCTTGATTAGAATATTGGCCAAACTCATTCAATGGACAATAGTTAGAATGTTTGCCTTCCAGTCTCTTGTAGTATTGAAAGGGCTCAGGATCTCAAGGAATTGTGATTTCTCTACCATGATGTGGGAAATTAAAACATTGATGATAAGTAGAGGGTACATGTTTGATAGTGTGTATCCATGGTTGTCCCAGCAAGATACTATAAGGTAGATCTAGATCCAGCACATGACAAACAATTTCAATCAAGGTCCAGCCCACTTGTAAGGGTAGTGTGATCTGACCCTTTCTTTCTTGCTCTTAATCATCATAGGCCTTCATTGTGATTCATTTGTCTACATCCAAGATATCCTTAGAAAGACCGATGTTACGAATCATCTTTAATGTGCACAAATTCAAGCCAGATCCACCATCTATAAGGAGTCATTTTATTTTTGTGGATTGGATTTTTCCTTCTATATGGAGGGACTTATTATGATGTAGGTCAGGACCATGAAAGTCCTTATCAGTAAAGACAAGATGTTCTTATGCGGCTAAGTTCCCTATCATAGCTTGGAATTGTGCAACATTGATGTTCTCAGGGACACAAGATTCATTTAGAGCTTTATCAAGGATCTCTCTATGAATTGGTGAGGTTGTCAGGAGCTCTAGAATGGATATATATGCAGGCATCTTCCCTAACTGAGCCAATAGGTCCTAGCACAAGGAAGGTGAAGCAGTGGTAGATGGTGCAGCTGGTGGATTTGTAGATGTAGAAGGTTTATCAGCAGCTTGAACAGTGACTCTGGGTCTACGTGTGGTAGCATTACAATCAGTAGCTTTGAGGATTATGGTGTTAACATGTGTGTCAGCTTCCTAAATGAGGCCACAAAGAGCATCAAGCCCAAAGATATCATTTTCATTTAGACTCCCACATGTTTGATCATGGCTTGTGATAGTATTGGTAGAGTAATCATATGGGATCATGTTTCATGTATTGTTTTGATTGTGAGGTGGGAAGGGCTGATTGTAGACTTTAAGTTTCACATTTGATGAGGATGCATTCTGACCTTCAACTTCAATTTTTCCATCCTCTATGAGATCTTCCACAAAGTGTCTAAGCTTCATGCATTTCTTGGTATCATTTCCTTTGATGTGATGATAATCACAATATTCATTATCTCTATACCAAACAGGCTTGGGTTGATTTTCATCGAATGGCTGAGTATTTGGATAGATTATCATTCATTGATTCGCAAGTTGTTTAAAGATCATGTCTAGAGGTTCTGTGGATGCTATGAATTGTTGTCATTGTTGATTGTTGTTATTGTTATTTTTATTGTTGTAGTTGCTGCGAGGAAACAAGAATGATTGATTGCGCGATTGTTGATTGTTGTTCTAATTGTTGTTTTGATTCTGATTGTTCTGATTCTAATTTTGGTTTTGATTGTTGTTATGATTCAGATTTTGGTTCTAATTGGTGTTGCGATTGTTTTGATTGTTATTGTTGGACTTTTGGATAGTTTGAACATGCTTGGCATCAGTCACTCCATCATTGACAACTCCTTTGTTTTTACACTAGTACTTTGGTTTATCATTGTTGGAAGGAGTATAATGTTTGATGCTACCTCTTTCAAAAAGTCCATCTTCAATGTCTTTTCCCTTCTTGACAAGGGATTCAAAGGTGTTAGGTGAAGCCATTTTCATTTGGAAAGACATCTCAGAGATCAAATTATTTGTAAAGATGTCAATTAAGTGACTATCAAGTATTTTCCATGGCAGGTGATTTGTGATATGTCTCATCGTTGTAAGAAACTAGCAAATGTTTCTCCATTCTTTTGTTTAGTATTGCACAAATCATTGAGTGTTGCTTGATGCTTAATGTTATATGAATATTTTCCAACAAATTTCTCTCCCAGATCAGAGAAGGTAGAGATTGACCCATAAGGAAGGGCCATGAACCATTCCAAAGTTGTGCCTCCAAGACTCCTAGTAAAGAGTATTTTTAGGTAATTCTAATTATTTGCAACTTCTTGACATCCAATGTAAAACTCTTTGAGATGTTGTAGAGGGCATGTTTCACCTTTGTATTTCTCAAATTTAGACACCTAAAAGTTTGGTGGGAATGGTTGCATTGTGATATACCTGTCAAATGCATAGGGACAAATCTCCTAAAAAGAAAACTCCTTCTTACCTCCATTTTGTAAACCTTGTAAAATACTCTTGAGTTCATTAATTTCTTGGGTAAAGTATGGAGTATTCTGTGGAATAAATGGTGTCGCATAAGCTCCTCCTCCTCCAAACTATGCAGATGAAAACCCCATGGAGGTCATACCAACAGTAGGAGGAGGTATATATTGATAGGCTCAAGATGTATTGGTTGCAGATGTCTTCATCCCTATTGTTTGAAATAGAGATGATGTAGGCAAGGGAATGGAAATCTACCCTATGTTGTTGACATTAGCACTTTCTCCTTGATTTGTCATCATTTGAGTGTTGTTATGCGCAATATTGTTTGGCAAAGTGCTTAGGATTTGTTGAATTTGTTCTTGTGTCAGTTGGGGTATTGATGCAATTGTTGACACGGATGATGATGTAGGTACTGATGTGGAAGGTTCACTAATAGGTCCTTTACTAGTGTCACATCATGATGTAGAATTTGAGGTAGAAGCCATGGCTACAATAGTAGTAGCGGCGACTTTGGTGACATTGCGGGTAAGGAGTGTATCATCAAAGTTAGCGGGTACTGTGACGCCATTTCAAACAAGATTCAAGAATATTTTGCCGCTATTTTTCATAATGGCTTTCTCAGCCATTTCTAAATTGTATGGATCACTAAGGAAGTCAATTACTTGGGTAGATCTTTCTTCTTGTTCCACTAGTTCAATTTCGTCAGGAACATCCTCAGCTTGTACTTTGGTTCCTTGAAAGTATTGATTGGCGAAAGGGTTCTCCTCAAAGGTAGTGGGGTTGAGTGTTGTATGCCTCATGTTTCTATCTTGGGATCGAGTGACTACCATACAATGGTGGACTTAGAAGAATGGATGACAAGAAGGTGTAAGAAATGAAATGGAGCAAATATCTTGATTCTAGATTTGATTGATTGATGTTTGATTGAGGATTGAATTATTGATTGATTTAATTAAGGATTGATGATTGATTTAAAGGTTTTTGGAACAAAACGTAAGCATGAAAAAACCTTGTGATGATAAAAACACAAAAGGATTTGAAGTGATACCTATTCTACTTGAAGATGGACTTGTGATCTCAAGCAAAATGGGACATCACTAAGGGATTAAAATCACTTGAGATGGACTGATGGTCTACAAGTAATGTTGTGTTTGTTTGAGGATGAAGGTTTGTAATACTTTTATTAAGGTCTTTCAACCTAAAATGATTGATTTGATTTGATGATTTGATCTAATGCTCCAAGAGAAGGAAGAATGATGATGGAAGGATTTGAAGAACTGATCCTAGAAGCAAGAGGTTATCTAATCATATTTCTCAATGGCAACGAGAGCACTGTTGATAGAATACTTGGCCATGAAATTTTAGATCTTGTTATAAATGATTTTATCAAATTTCTCATGATACTTGATCTCTTATTTGATAGATGTGGTAATGTGTTGATATTCCTTGGATTTACGAGTAGTTTCCTTCTGTTCTCGATAGACCAGAGGTTTTGGAAGCTTAAGCTTCTTATGTTTCTTGGAACCGGTCATGTCATATGGAAAAATTGGTTTTGACTGAACGACTAAATGATTTAAGAAAAATGATTTCAGGGTCCTACAGAAGACCAAATTTTAGATTTTTGTGTTAAATCTTGATCCATTCCATTCTTAAATCCCTCAGAAATTCTAGGGCATGAGTTAACCCTCTCTTAGCTAAATGTTTGTGTTACTCTTTTAGGGCTTCATCTTTGCATAATTTGCTGAAAGATTCTCTAAGCTCATGATCGCCAACTTCACTTATCTTGCACATATAACATGACCTAATATCATGAATGATGAGTACCTTAGGTGGAATTGATGATAGTTCTCCAGTTAGATCACCCTAGTTGGCACTATAAGGAATTGCTCAGAAATTAGGAGGTGCAGAAAAGTCGCTCCTTACCAATTGAACTTTTAGCAACTCCTTCTCCATACTCTTCACTGTTGTGGAAGAACTAGCAGCCATGATTCCAAATGAAATAGGGTTTCAAAAGATGATGAATAGAATACCTTAGTAGATGTCAAAATTCACACTTTTACTTAGGGTAGCTGACAGCATGCTATAGAAGTCTTCGAAAGATCTTTGCAGAAATCAAGTTCACAAATTGCTCCAACACTCTATCAAATTTTCAATCGCAAGGTAAAAAATAAGTAATGAATGACTCATTCCTTTATAGGTGCCAAAGGTCAAAATTTAGGTTTGCAATAAATGTTCTGTCCGTTTAGTGAGTTCCAAACAGTTGTCCTCGGCTGACTCACAAAACTCATCTATCTCTCAGTTGCAACCCATACCAGCTCAGCATATACTAGAGAGCTCGGTCTAAGTGTACAATAACACTGTTGCTCGACACCTATAGTGCATATTGACTTTTCTAGGTACATGTTTCAAAATTATGTCCTAATGCATCTCAACATATGCAGATGTGGACTTTTGCACTTTATAGTATAGGAACTGATAAAAGATATGAGATATAAACACAATCCTTACATACCTTCCTTTGCTTAATTAGTGATGGTGTGATCACCTGATCCATTGGATTGGGTGACCTCAAATTTAGTAGCTTCACTGCTGCTTAGTTCTTTTTTTCTTACCCATGTTTGATTCATCTATGCTCTAATTTCCTCAATAGTAGGAGTAGGTTCCCTTGTCTTGCAATCCTTCCTACTGTGACCAATTTTTAGACAATTCTAGCAAACTAGGCTTCTTTTCATCCAACTCTTAGATTTTCCTCTGAAATGTGTCTTTATGAAGTTTTATGGAACATTCCCATACTCACCATAGTAGTGACAACTATGCCATGTGTTTTAATCCCAATTGTAATTGTTACCTTTCCTTGGTACTTTTGCTTGTCTCTTTGATGTCTATTGTTTTTTAGCATTAGATCTACAATCTTGTGCTCTATGTCCAAATTTTTGACAATTGTAACAATACCCATTGAATCTAGGTGTGGGAGGTGCATTATTTTCCTTTTCCCAACATTCATGTGCTTGATTTCTAAAATTCTTATAGTTAAAGCAATAACCATTGAACTTAGGTTTAGGATTGGACTTACCATTCTTTCTTTGATAGATGTTTGTAGTGTGTCCTAGTTTTCCATAGTGATGGCATATAGGCTTGTTGTTCTTTGACTTTTCATTCCTCTTTTCACCAATCTTAGATGATTCTCCTTTCTCAGAATGTGTTTGTTGTTTGATATGACCTAATCCATAAGAATCTCTAGATCTCCTTGATGCTTCCATTAGGTTTTCAAAATGAGTGAAAGCTTCATTAGGTTTTTTCAATCTTTCATTCAATTCTTTCTTAGATCTCAATTCATCTTTCAATTGATTGTTCTTAGATCTCAGATTCACAATTTCCATATCTTTCCTATTGATCTCCTGATTTGCAAGTAGCAGTTGATTCACCATGTCAACCTTATTATTTTTCATCATTTTTACTTCATGTGTCCTTTCATCAAGTCTGATAGTCATCATTCTTCAACCATAGCTTTTTCATCTTCAGCTTTCTTCTTTTTTTCCACTACTTCACATAGTCTTACTATTTGCATTTCTTGTTCTCTTTTCAGGTTTCTGACTTCTTCACACAATGTATTCCTTTCCAATATATCTAAAATTGCTGCATCACTCTGAGTAGAGTTTCCATTCTAAAATAGACTTATAGTGTCTTCTTCCTGATAATGAGTGTCATTCATTTGTTTGGCCAAATATTTCCTAGATATCAAGGATTTTCTCAATTCTTGTCTTGTTGTCTCAAGCTGATGTAATGCTAGCTGAAATTCAATCTTTTGATTCTCAATGACTTTACCCAATTTGTAAATATTTATCTCAAGATATGTACTTCTCAAGCTGATTAAAACCTTTATGGGAGACCTAAGCTCTAATACCAATTTTTGGAAATACAATATGGGAAAGAAAGATGCTGAGAGGGGGGTTGAATCACATCTTCAACTTTTATCTCTTCAAACAAACTGATCCACAATCATACATAAATGTAATTGATCTATCATCTAGTAGAATTCATGACAGTAAATAAATAATACAAGATAGAATTTTGGTAACCTAGAAACCCAATAAGGTAAAACTGGGGTGGGGATGACACCCAAAAAAACTTCACTACTACAACATTCAAGTTTTCCTATTAGGGCTACAAGATTTGATCACGTTATGTAATCTACCTGGTTAAAGGTCTGCCCAATTAAGAGCTACAAATCATTACAATCTACCTTGTAAAAGGATTTAAACTTACAACAAAGTAAGCACTTGACTAAGAGATTTAGAAAGTTCTATTAGAACCACTCTGTTAAAATGTTTCAAGATCTGATCCTTCAATATACACTTGTTAGAATGTTTCAAGATCTGATCCTTCAACATGCACTTTGATGTTGATAATGGATCTCCTCTTTTCAATACCTTCTTTGATCTAATAATTTGATATGTCTTTACTCTGCTACTCACTGCACTTTCACTCTACTAGATCTATGTTTCCTCTATCAAAATAACCCTTTACACATCTCTCATGTACACATACACCTTCTCTCAGTACCCTCTCAATTAGGGTATGAAGAAATCTTCGTATTCTTTACAAATCTGGCAATCAGATCTAGATCAATGATCAGGATCAAATGCTTATGCCGCTTAGGTAATCTAATTTTTTGATCAACTCCATGCCACACAGTGGGATCAAATAATTAAATGTGTAATTATCCCATTGAAAATATTAAAATCTTAGATAAGTTGGCTCAAAATAATTTACCTCGAAATTGGTGTCAATTCTAACATACATAACAAAACTATCTTGCTCGGCATAGAAAGACTCTATCGCTCGACATGAACTAAATTTGTTAACCATGTGACTCGGCAACTATTATCTGCTCAGCAAGGACTGTGTCAAATTGTTCAGCCTATACTGGATAGCTCGACCGTAGTGATGACCGGCTAAAACTTCCTAGATAAATGACTAAGTGTGGGACACTACTGATCAACAAAAATTAGAGATCAACAACCGGTACCAATCAAATTTTTGGATTTATTAAATATCTTTGCCTTCTTTTTTTCAAATGCTACTCTATGACCTGAATTATTCAACTGAGAAAAAAATAATAGATTATAATTCAATCCATTTACCCAATAATCATTTTCACATTTTATCTAGTTATTCAACATTATGGTTCCTCTACCTTCAAATGGACAAGGTGTGTCATTACCCATTCTTACTGAACCACCTTTATATTATTCAAAAGTCTCAAACTTTTTCTTATCACCAGTCATATGGTGAGTGCAACCACTATCTATGATCAAGAAATCATTTTTACTAACTTTAGATATGAGTGCAGTTTCTACATACCTTTCTTTATCATCATCTGAATCATCTTTTATTGCAAAAAACACCATCTTGATGTCTTCCTCAGATTTGGTGTTAGTATCATCATATTTTCATTTTTCTTGGTAACTGGCCTTCTTTCCTTTGTCCTTGTAGTCTTAGGTATCTATTCTTTCTGATTTTTGGTAGCTTCTGTAATCACCTATGTCAGACTTGTTCTCAAATGTTCTATCATTACTTCTATCATAATTTCTTCTGTTAGGACATCTTGTAGCAAAGTGTCCAATCTCTTTACAATTAAAACAAAAAAGTGGTAATTTACCTTTGTATTTATCTTTGCCTCTCTTCATTCTTCTAGCCATAAGTGCTTCAATATCATCAAGATCTTCTTCTTCACTTTCACTATCACTATATTTTATCATAGTGTATTTATGATCTTCTTCTTCACTTTCACTATCACTATCTTCTTCTTCACTTTCACTATCACTATCTTTTCTCATAGTGTGTGTATCTTCACTTTCACTATCACAAAGGAAAGAAGGCTGGTTATTTGCTACTGCTCTCATTTCTTGAATGGCTGATACTCTACTAGAATAAGTACGCAGTAAGGTTCTTAGAATTTTACTTACCATTGTATATTCATCTAGTACACCTCCAACTCCTCGGATAGCATTGACTACCTCTTTGATTCTTGTGTTGTACTGTGTGATGTTTTCACCTTCTTTCATTTTGAGATCATCAAGCTTTCCTCTAAGGATTTATTCCTTGGCTCTCAAAATAGTCATGTCACCACCATGTACAAGCATCAATTTGTCCCACATCTGCTTTGCAGTCTTGCAGGTTTTGACATCTTCAAATTCTGCATCAGAGGGTGAGGAAGCAAGTTCTATAATCATGCAGTGTTTCTCATGCTTCTCTCTCATTTGTTCAATTGTTGGTGCTCCTATGGGAAACACATATTCAATATCTAAGTATTGAGTAGCATCATTTACAATGCCTGATAAGTGGAGTCTTTTTTCTCTGCCATGAAGCAAAATTATCTTTGTGTAACTTGGGCACATCTCGTCTATTCATCTTGTGATCTTTAGCTTAGGTATTGAAACCATCCTTCTAAGAACACAAGCTCTGATACCAATTGTTAGTAATAACTAAGAGGGGGGGGGCGGGCGAATCAGTGGCCTAAAAAATTAATCCTTAAATCAACCCTTAAATTATGTCTCTAGTTATCTTCTATCCTACAAGATGAATGCCTTGAAATAGTTTTATCAATTTTCTACTTGTCAGGTTGCTTTGTAAATCTCTCTTCTGTATGATTACCAATAAGCAGTCAACTATTTAATGAAACACAATAAATATGAAGAGTATACCGATTATTCCAAAATTGCATATGTAAAATGTAAAATAGTAAAGTAATAAAACATAAACATATTACACATGGATTTTTAACATGGAAACCCTATTAGGGGAAAAACCACTGGGACCGGTACCCCAAATTTTCACTCTTCTAAAGTGAGCTATGTTAGGAGCCAACCCTATTAAAGGTTGCAAACACAATGTTAGGTGTGACCTTGTTAGAGGATTTAAAAGATAGTTTGTCACCTAGTATCTGGCATCTAATGCTACCATCATTGATCAAACTCTCACTTGGCCTGTCAATAGGTATCAAGAATATCCAATGCTACTTTCGTGATCAAACTTTTTGATATTCCTTGGGATGTATCCCAATTTTAAAAGACTTTTAAGTCCTTCTCAGTTAAGATACTTGATGCTTTGATGGTTAGACTTAAACATTAATGATATGTTCATACATACAACTTAATTGTAGATTTTTAGATCTATTGTAAGTGCATTACCTCTCTGATCAATATAATCAATTCTATACCTTTGCTCCACACTATTCTTCTCTGTGATGTTGTCTCACTGTTTGTTGGTGTCTATAGAATCTAGATCTTTCTTTAGCTTGTTTGATCATGTCTGAATGAAGAATTTATTCTCCTTCAAAATCTCTTTTACATCTTCCCTCTTTTCTCTTCACCCCACACACCAATTCGAAATGAATTGGGTTTGTCTCTATATAGACATGATTTACCTTTTCTTTACTTTCTTGATTTTTGGCACGATCCACAATTCTCGCCAATTAGATTTAAAGAAAACTCTAGTTTTTTCTCAAAGAGATCTTCTTGCCAACTGGAAAAATAATCTTTCAATCAATTACTCATCTTCAGCTTTATCTAGATGATTAAAAAAATGATAAGCATCAGTTGAGTCTATCTTTAGCTCTTGAAAGCTAAGAATTTTGTCATTTTCTGAACTCTCTATTTTGTCGTTCAACACTCCAATTAGTCATCGGTGATAGCTAACGGTTTCATTGGTGTGACTTTAGTTGTCATTGGGATCTCCGTCCTTGTCTTTTTCATCGGGAAACACTAAATTTCTGTCCGTTGGGTTACTATCTATTTTTCTCATCAAGCAACACTATGACTTTGCTTGTTGGTAATGTTTTGCATTTTTTCATTGGGTAACCCTATGACTTTTCTCTTTCACTCTATTCATCGGCGTGCACTCCAAGGTGTATATAGTCACTTAGTGAATACTTGACTTATATACATTATTGATAGCATAGCCTTTGATTCATTGGCTCTTTGAATTCTTTGCGATATTTCCATGACCATACAAACTATATCAAGTTGACATCAATGACAATATAATACATTAACTTATTTAATTTCTTGCATGATCATCAACTTAACATCTTCAAACATTTTATCAGTTGCATGTCATCACAAAGATCGGTTGGCAGACATATTTATGAAACTTTTATCAAAAGATAGTTTTGAGTATCTCAGGAAGAAGCTGGGAGTAATTCCCTTTCTTGAGTCTGATTAGAACTCACAGAAAATGCATCAGTCCTTGGTGACTGATGAGTGGTTGAATAGTCTACTTTTGGAGTAGTACCCATTCATATTTGTATTTGGTATCCTTTCCATTGATGTCAAAGGGGGAGTATATAGTAAGGGGGAGCATATACTCTGGGGGAGTATATAGTCATGAAAATAAAAACACAGTCAACAGAGAAGCAACAATTAAGATGAACTTTTGATGAGGATATTGAGAAGATTGTAAAAAGAAAGAAGACACTTTTGGATTGATGGTGTTTTTAATCATATGTTTCCATCAATGTCAAAGGGGGAGATTGTTGGATATTTTCCTTTGTGCAAATAGTTGATTGTATGTTTTTCATTGATGACAACATATGGTATACAACAGTGTATTGTATTCACTTTTCCATATGGATATGTTGGAGCCTTGCCTGATTATTTTTATGTTTTAGACGTAGTTATTATACCATGTTCATACACAGATTCAGAAGTTCAGTTATAGTTGAGTTATGTTGATCTATTTACCAACCATAGTTTCAGAGGATTGTTTTTTGAAAGCCGACAATAATCTTATTGATTATTTAGTTGTGCCTATCTATGGTATATGTGTGTTTAGATTTATGTTTAGTTATGAGTCAAAGATGATTAACCAAAGGCACTAAACATGTTCCATCCTAAGTGTAATGTTTGGGTAATTTTGGTGTAGCAGACTATGTGAAGCGATGTGTCTATTCATTTTGAGTTGTGTGGTTCTAATTATGTTGCGTTCTTAGTTTAGCCAAAAAGAAAAGTGTTGAAGGGATTCTTATAGTTGACATGATCATATCCTTTGAAGAAGATACATATAGATGTTCATTTGTGATCACTTAGTGTGAATGATATGAAAAGAGATAGAAAACAAACATAGTAGAAAGATTGTTGTTTTGGGACAATAAAGCTATTTCATTCAACAGTTAAAGATCTATGTGAAAATTTAATGAGTGCATACAATTCACTGGAACTGATCAAGATAGTAGGTCTACTCAAACAGTTCATTATCAGATATAGTGTATATCTATTTTACTAAAGGTTGTAGCCTTCATCATTTTAGCAGTGTGCTTTTGGACAGTGTGTCCTCACCCCTAATAGGGTTATTTGTAAAAGACTCCTAACAAAGTCTGACCCTTAACTAGGTCACTTTACTTATTGCATTGTAAAGATCAACTCCTAATAGGGTTGCAAGATCTTCTAAAAGGGATTATTATACTCTAGTACAGTTCTTTGTGGGTGCTAATTCCCACCGGGGTTTTTACCTATTTTAGTTTCCTCGTAACCAAAATTGTGGTGTTCTATTCTATGTTATCTTGTTGTATATATGCTTAATGTTATTCTATACTTAAAAGGTTAAAAGAGCTAAAACTAGTAGATAACTGATTCACCCTCCCCCTTTCAGTTATCTCTTGGGACTATTCCTAACAAAAACATGTATTATGCTAACACTACTCATCTTCTTTGGTACCACAAGTGAATCCAAAATAAAAATGTCATTGATTTAAAAATATGTATTTGACTCAAACAATGTGCCTTAAAATAGGAAGCACATAAGATAGTTCCAAAAAGTGGTAATTAAAACAGATAACTATAAAATAAAAAATTAACTTGTGTAGATATTTATTATGCCAATAGTTACATCCACTTACATTGGCACAAACACATTGATACTAAAAAACCTAACACCGCATGCAAACAATCAATGAGTCTTGAGATATAGCAATTAGAATCATACTCGTAGTATAGTTGAGCATCTAGAACTGGAACGGAAGTAAGATATAGACAATATTCAAGCTGCAAGCTCTAAAAATGAAATGCATAGAAAACATATTTCTCCTTTGAAATCATCTTTGTCTTCGCTATCTTAATAGTGTTTGGTACACAAACATCTCTAATTTGAAAGTTATTAGTAATTATGTTAATAATAATTTAATGATGTCAATATTCAAATTTTCTGGCTATTAATCATTAAGATAGCACTATTAAGATAACACTATTAATCACTAGTAATTAGTAATTAATCATTATTGTTGGAATTATTGATAGTATTAATCAATATCAATATCTTCCAAATAGGTATTATGACTAGTTTGTTTGTTCAAATTCATTACTATGTTATTCATTTGGCATTTTATTGTAAAACAAGTGTAGGTTTAGTTGTATTATCATCTTCATGGCATTGCAAAATACCATATATACATATCAAATTTCAAAAATATAGAATTTCCTTACTTGTACCGATGTGTGTTACAAAATATTAATTATATTGACACGTGTAGATATCATTCGCATAGGAGGGCATAATAGTGCATTAGATTTGTAAGAACTCTAGAGCGTATTCTAATTCAACTACTATACTTTCAATGAAAAGATTAGTAAAAGGAAATATATTATATATATTAATAGATGATTAATATGTATTTTTTTTTTTTTAAATGAATATGTCTTCTCTATTTTGATGACCATCCAATATATCAATGAAATGGTTCGACCGGAATGCTACAGTCTCAATGCTTTTTGACGTCTCTATTTCGACGGCCCAAAACTAGATCAACAAAAAAATTCAACCAGCATACCATAGTCTCAATACATTCTGATGTCTCTATTTCAATGATAATAATAATAATCAATGAACTATTTGACTGGAACGCCACAGTCTCAACGCATTTTGAAGTCAATATTTTGATGATGATGACAATGGTCGTTGAACTATTTTGACTGAAATGCCACAGTCTCAATGCCTACTGAAGTCGATAGTTTGACGACGATGATAATGAACAATGAACTGTATCGAATGGAATGTTCACAATCTCAATGCATAATACAGTCAATCATTCAACCACTATTATGGTCGATAATTTGACACAATGTTTTTGGGGTCGCTTAATCGATGAAAAAACTTCGACGACAAGAGTGTTCGTTTGGCCGACCAACGGGCATCAAAAAATTGACCAACTCGCATCGAAAATATGGCAAAAATTTACTAGTAGTAGTTTTCCTTGGTTTCTTTTGGGGGTGGTGCATCAGACTCTATTTAATAGGACTCACTCAATTGTTCACCTTCACCAATGGGTGACTATCCCTCGATTTCATCTTTTTGTTGTGTTTCTTCTTCATTAACCAACAACTTTTTCTCAAGTGTCTTTACCATTTTAGTCTTCTTCCAGTCTATCTTTTTAACAACTCATCCTATTTTGATTCTGGACTTTCTTCATAGGTGCCAAATCTTGGTAATTATTTGTCTAGTGGTTCATTAAACAATGCTTCAATAGTATTTGTGGCCTGATCTATGTTTAATTCATAATCAAGAGGTGCTAACCATGCTCTCCTTAGTATAGCTGGTTTGATCAAGGTTGTATCGGTGTCCACCATGAAACAAATATCATCTTTATATTGATTTATCACTTGTTCTGGTATCCTTATCCTTTTCTGTATTCTATCCTTGAATCTGGTGAAATATTCATCCATGACTGATGTAAATTTGTCCCCTAGTGACTTAATCAATTCACTAATTTTTATTGTCACTAGTCGGGTAGTGTCCCAATTGACATTACTGACATATGGTAAGAAGTCTTGAAAGTAGAAGAATATACACATGAGGAGTGAAATGAACTTAAATAAATTAGATTTTTCAGATCTAATGGTCCTCATGCTCTCTTCTAGTTGCTTCAGTAGAAACTCAGATAGATCCAGTTGTAGACCCTTCTTTGCAATGTTGTAAGTAGTGGAAACTACTTCACATGCAATGTTGTTCAGTCTACAGGCTTGAAATACCTTGTATCCCACCACACATGTAGCGAATTTTAGTTCTAGATTGGTGATTGAGTTTACCTTTAAAGCTCTTGTTGGTTGTATTTCCTATTTTTTTTGTTTTGCCCTGTTCCTTGTCTTGCTCTCTGAATATTTTCAGGTTTCCATGCTTATTCCTTGCCCAAATTGTCAAAACCCTACAAAAACCCTAGCCACCAAGTATTAAATGATGCATTTTAAAAAAAAAAAAAAAAACCCTTAGCCATGTCTTATCTTTTGTCATTACCTTTTTCAGTCACTTAAGGCATGTGCTTTAAGTCAGGTCGCTCAGTCGCTTTACCAAAAATGAATATGCTAAATCATTTCCCGACTTCCCTTTTGCCTTGTGTTGCGTAGTCTTGTTAAGAAATAGAATATTCTCTAAGTGAATCAAGACTTAGCGATTTCCTTTTGGTTGGGTTGTCGTTTGATTTCCATGTTATAAAGCTTTTAAAGGAATGGGACCCACCTTCAGTCGGGTGATCGCATGAAGAATTGGCAAGTCAAAGAAATGTTTCCCGACCTTGCACCTACTTCATGTCGCATTGTCGCTGGATCAGGACAGTCAAGCGGTTGGGCTCTTTCTTCAGTCGCGTGGTCTCGTGATCAACTAGCAGTTAAGACATAATAGTCCCGACCCAGCGACTAACGGTTTCATGTTTAGTGATTCTACTCAGTTGGGATGTCGCCAGAACAGAAGGATTAATCAGATTTCAAGAATGCGTAAAATTGACGAAAGAAAAGAAGACATTTGTCAGAAAGCTAATGGTTGTCGGGTAATCGCTTGAAGGAGAATATAGATCATGCGATAACAAGACTAAGGTATTCTTGCCTTCGGTCATGAAGTCTCCTGATAACTTAAGGGTATGTGAAAATATAAAGCGATTAAAAGATAGCCATGCGATGGAAAGATGAGAAGATCTGACAGTGGTCGCGAAGTCTCATGATAAAAGTGCCCCAGGGAGAAAGTCCTTCCGACTAAGCGATTAAGGTATGTCACAAGGTCGCTGAAAATAGAAAAGGGCACATGCTTCAAGTGAAAAGTAAAGACACAGGATATCCCGACTAAGTGACCAAAGAGATCATGAAATAAGAACAACGGTTTGTCGCGTAGTCTGGAGATGGAAACTGAGTTAAGGTTAACCCTGCGCGACTTAGATTTTGCTATAGTCGCCTGATCGCTAGAGAGACTTGGGTCAGCCGAGGTTAAAGAGTTACATTGTTGCCAAGTCTAAAAAGTAAACCATGGTTAAAGGAATGTGCTCGCGACAAAGAGACTTTGTGAGGTCGCAAGGTCGCCTGATAACAGGATCCGTAAAGCGGCGCCAAGTGGAGGATGTGACAGAGGAGATCACTAGGCGGCCAATCAGATAAAAGAATTTTTGATTACTGTGTACAAAAGGTAGCTGAGATGTATGATAGAGGATGAATCACAGAGTGCCATGTCAGCTGTCTTAACCATTTTTTGATTGCGCCAAAATTATCATGATTTAAATTTGATTTCCTGTCACCTCGCGCAACTACGGCTAGGTTTTTGAACGTTTCACGACATATAAACTTAATGGCAGAACTGACGTTTCTGTACTTTGAGCCATGTACTCTGAACCTTGTGGCTATAAACAGAGGAGTGTGCATTCATTCATGTTCACCGTATTTTTAGATTGCAGAGCCAAGTTAATATTTTCTGAGAAAGGTGATATTCAGAGCTGTAGCAGTATTCTAAGGAGATTGAAATTTCTAAGTGATATAGTGAATTGTGCTTAGATTTGTTTCAATATCGTTCAAACAGAGATTTAAGAGCTTGCAAATATGAGTACTGCTATGAGCATGGCGTCTACTAGTGGAGGCATTGGAGATGATCCTAAAGGAAAACCTAGCTTCTCTGACGAATTTCTGCAACTACTGCCCGGATCCACTCAAAATAGGAAGATTGATGCTGGTGTATTCAAAGATGACTTCAAGGACATCAAAGATGCTGTAACCCCAGGAACAATAGGTTATTCTCTATTTACTTACTTTTACAAGAATTCTGATAAGCCTATCCCTGTGTCAAACCCTTGGATATCTGGTTTGGGTAGGTTGTTAGTGCCTGATGTTTTCCTT
>MU226035.1:1085491-1101742 GCA_018584345.1 Thuja plicata
TACATGACAAATCAGTGTCCACATCAACAAATACTGTGTTAACAGCCATCATTAAAGGTAAAACCTGCCTGAGTAGTTGTGGAACTCAAAAACGAAGAAGGACCTTATCCAGTCCTTAGAAATTAGGCTTTTCTTGTCTCTAAATCAGAAGTGATGGCACAGTATTCATATAGACATTTCAAGCATTGTGATTCATACAAGAAAAATCCCCAACAGCTCTGCTATCCCATACTGCACCTATCATCTTTTCCATGTCGGGGTGAGGAGGATGTTTGAGTGCTTTTGCCTTGTTGGTTACTACATAACCGATCACTACGTGTATTACATCCTTGGAAATCAGTTAAGGCTCATCCAACCACATCTTTTGGTCATGTACCCAGCTAAGAACTATCTGGATCCACTCGGTCTTGAATTCCTTCATGAACATTAGGGCATTTTTCAGCCCTTTTACCTTAATGTGTTTGTGTTCATCTTTGATGTTTTCATATGTGCAAAGCTTTTGATGACATGTATTAAATGTTTGAAGATGTTAAGTTGATGATCATGCAAGGTAGTAAATCAGTTAATGTATTGTATTATCATTGATGTCAACTTGATATAATCTGTATGGTCATGGAAATACTGCAAAGACTTCAAAGAACTAATGAATCAAGGCTATGCTATCAGTAATGCATGTAAGTCAAGTATTCACTACGTGACTGTATACACCGATGGAGTGCATGCCGATAGAAAGAGTAAAATAGAAAAGTCATAGTGTTACCCGATGAGCAAATTTATAGCATTACCGATGAGCAAAGTCATAGTGTTTCCCGATGAGCAAAACATAGTATAACCTGATGGACAAAATTATAGTGTTGCCCGATGAAAAAGACAAGGATGGATATCCCGATGACAACTAAAGTCACACCAATGGAACAGTCAGTTATAATTGATGACTAATTGAAGTGTTGACTGATAGAATAGAGAGTTCAAAAAATGACAAAAATGCTTAGCTGTCAAGAGCTAAAGATAGACTCAACTGATACTTAACATTGTTTTAATCATCCAAATAAAAATGGAGATAAGTAATTGATTTAAAGCTACTTTGTCTAATTGGAAAGAAGATCTCTTTGAGATAAAGCTGGAGTTTGCTTTAAATCTAATTGGTAAGAATTGTTGATTGCACCAAGAATCAAGAAAGCCAAGAAAAGGTAAATCATGTCTATATAGAGAAAAACCCAATTCATTACGAATTGAGTGTGGGGTGAAGAGAAAAGAGGGAAGATGCTAAAGAGATTCTAAAGGAGAAGAAAGTCTTCATTTAGACCTGATCATTCAAGCTGAGGAAAGAGCTATATTTTGTAGACACTGACAAACAATGAGACAACATCACAGAGAAGAACAGTGTGGAGAAAAGGTATAGAATTGATTATATTGATCAGAGAGGTAATGCACTTACAATAGATCTAAAAATATCCAATTAAGTTGTATGTATGAAAAGATCATTAATGTTTTAGTTTAACCATTGAAGCATCAAGTCTCTTAACTGAACAGGACTTATAAGTATTTTGTAATTGAGATACATCCCAAGGAGTAAAAAAAGTTTGATCATGAAAGTAGTACTGGATATGCCCGATACCTATTGACAAGACAAGTGAGTGTTTGATCAAGGATGGTAGCATTAGATGCTAGATACTAGGTGGAAAGCTATCTTTTAAATCCTCTAACTAGGTCACACCTATTAGTGTGTTTGTAACTTTTAACAGGGTTAGCTCCTAAAAGAGCTCACTTTAGAAGAGTGAAAATTTGGGGTACCGGTCCCAGTGTTTTTTCCCTTAACAGGGTTTCCACGTTAAAAATCCATGTGCTATGTGTTAATGTTTCATTACTTTACTATTTTACATTTTACATATGCAATTATGGATTTAATGGTATACTCTGCATATTTACTATGTTTTGGGAAATAGTTGACTGCTTATCGATAAACATACAGAAGAGAGATTTACAAACCAATCCAGCAAGTAGTAAATTGATATAAGTAATTCAAGGCATTCATCTTGCAGGATAGAAGATAACTAGAGACATAATTTAAGGGTTGATTTAAGGATTAATTTTTTAGGCCACTGATTCACCCCCCCTCTTAGTTATTACTAACAATTGGTATCAGAGCTTGTGTGCTTAGAAGGATGGTTTCAAGACCTAAGCTAAAGATCACAAGATGAATAGATGAGATGTTCCCAAGTTGAACAAAGATAATTTTACTTCATGGCAGAGCAAAAAGACTCCACTTATCAGGTATTGTAATTGATGCTACTCAATACTTGGATATTGAATATGTGTTTCCCATAGGAGCACCAACAGTTGAACAAATGAGAGAGAAGCATGAGCACAACTGCATGATGATAGAACTTGATTCCTCACTCTCCAATGCTGAATTTGAAGATTTCAAAACCTGCAAGACTGTAAAGCAGATGTGGGACAAATTGATGCTTGTACATAGTGGTGACATGACTATTTTGAGAGCCAAGACAGAAAGCCCTAGAGGAAATTTTGATGATCTCAAAATTGAAGAAGGTGAAAACATCACACAGTACAACACAAGAATCAAAGAGGTAGTCAGTTCTATCTGAGGATTTGGAGGTGTACTAGATGAATATACAATGGCAAGTAAAATTCTAAGAACCTTACTGCCTACTTATTCTATTAGAGTATCTGCCATTCAAGAAATGAGAACAGTAGGAAATAGTAATGTTTTTTTTTTAGGCAAAAGTGGGCAAGCCACTATAATATATTAATAAAAAATGATTCAAAAAGCTCAACTGGGAAAGAATCAAGAAGAAAACCCAGCATCATCACTTTAATATATACAATAATTTGAGAATATTCACTATCAACCGAGTTTGATATCACATCATTCATACAATAAGGAGTATAAACTACCTCCCACAACCACCTTGCTGTAACACATATTAAATTGAAGGGCATCCAAATTATCAAAATTTCAAAATGAGCTCAAATCGCTCCACTTTTCACTCCTCCATGACGTCCACACCTCAAAACCTAGTACACACCATTGTGATGACAGTTGGTCTATTTTCATGCCGCTCCTGATCAATATCTTCCTAGTCTCAGGAATGCCTGAGAAGCAGCATAGTCACAGTCCCATCATGGACACTTGTAGATGACACTGTCGAGCCCCATCCTACACACTCGTCCACTTGTTTACCTGAACCCACAAATTCTGCAGACTTCAACTGAGAAGAAATCAAAAATTTCCAACCACTCCACTCAACTGCCATATCATTTGGCCCCATCTGTGAAGGTACCTGTTGCAGACCCTGAAATTGAGGGCTATTTGAAAACCTAAGAAAATCTAATAACGCAAATCCCAATTTTCTCACTCTATCCTCCAGCTGATATCTGAGTGCCTGTGCAGTAACTTGAAGCACATTTTTCATGTGTGATGAGCTACACTTGTCCACTTCTTTTTTCAGTGCCTCAAAAGTCACTAAGACTTCATGTTTTTGTTGCAACTGGGCATGCGAAAACAATCCTCCCACTAATGCCATTCCACACCAAAGATCATAATATTGCATAGCCACATTAATCTTGTTATCCACAATTAACACTGGCCAAATTACCTTGGTTGCCAAAGACTGAAGGAGTAGTGGAGACTGCATGATGTCCATGGCATTGGAGAGGAAAATGGACACTAAATTTGAAGGATAGAAGAATTGTGTTGCGGCGGTGCCCAAATGTTCTTCCCCAATAACTTGTTTGATATCCCGCCTAACTATGGGAGAGTGAATGATAAACATGGTATCAAGAGTAGAGTCCACCACTAGAACCGGAAGCACAATTTCCTCAGCATTTGGCGGTATCCAAAGGTGATAGTTCTTTGGCATGATCCCCCTGTGTTGCTTGTGACAAGAGTCACACAAAATAGCAACATCTAAATTCTTTGACATTCTCTAACCTTGCTGAAGAAATGTGAGACAATCCTAAAATGTAAGACACGAATGTATCCTTAATGACTATTAATACCAAAAAGATTTGGAAATCCCACTCCGTACTTGCCCAAGTTGTGAATACATTATTCTTTTGCACTCGCACCTGGGAGGCGATGCGAATAGTGCTAATCGATTGAGCTGAATATTGTCAGCATTATAAACTTCCAATCCCTCACATTATATGACAGAATATTATGCTCATGTTGATGGCATTGGCTCATACATAGAATCCTAAATCTCCAAATTCGCATACCAAAAACCATCTTGTCCAAGTCCTTTTGTTGATTAATGATGACATCAGTCCTTGTCAACTTGAATTAATCTTTTAAGCTCTCCATTGTCATCAATCAAAGCCAATGGATTCAATGATGAAAGGTCAAAACAATCACATCCCAAATTAGATAAATAATCTACAACCTGATTACCTTCCCTCAGCGTATGTGATATACAAACATCCTAACATTCATCTAAAATTATCCAAATTTGGATTAAAATATATTTTAATTTCCATGAATGTGCCTTTTTATGAATACAGGCATTTGTAGTAACAGATGAATCACCTTCTATGTTCAACGAATGAAAATTACCCTGTTTAGCTAAAATTAGCCCTGAAAGTAGAGATTGGGCTTTCGCCAAATTATTAGTACCAATAGCTAAAGGGGATGTGACAATTGTAACTACTTTTCCTTTAATGTCTCGAATACACACCCCCAACCCTGATATTCCAGGGTTACCTCTCGAAGTGCCATCAAAATTGAGCTTCATAAACCCCTCATTTGGAGGTCTCCAATGCACATACGATCTTGATACTGGTGTAGTTGAATTCTCATGACTCTGCCACCCGTAGGGAATAACAAGATGGTTCCATTCTTGAAGCATTTTAGAATCCCATGCAGTTACAATAGGGTTGAATTTGTAGCTACTTATACTTGCATTTTTCACTTCTGAGATAGATCGTTGGATACCTTCGAGAACTTTGTCAATGTGAGATACCTCTTTTCTAAAAAGGCGCTTGTTTCTTTCCCACCAGATGGCCCAAATTACTAATGCTGGTGCACATTTCCAAATATTTGCAAATAATGATTTTGGAAAAAGGACTAGCCATGACTGAAAGAGATTCCAAATATTATCTTGCAATGGTGTACTATAGTTTAGCTTTTTCAATATGAAGGACCAACATTGTGCTGCAAATGTGCAGTTCAAAAGCAGATGATCCATAGTTTCTTCATATGCATTACAAAAAAGACAATTAAAAGGAGGGGTAATGTTTAACCTATTTAATATATCACTTGTCATAATCCTATGTTTAATTGCAAGCCATGCAAAATAGCCTGCCTTTGGAAGCACAACATGATTCCAACAAAAAGAGAAAGATCTACATGGAATCTTATCAAAACCACTTTGCTAAAGTATTTAATAGCCCTCTTTCACTAAGTAATTACCATCTTGAGCTAAAACCCAAAAGAGTTTATCTTCACATCCTGAGAAAAAAACTTGTACTGAAGCTAGTATTTGTTTGAAGTTATATTTATCTTGGGTTGACAATGCTAGTTCATTTGGATCTTTCCAAATGACTTTACTAGTAATGTTACTCTAGACAGTTTGATTGGAAGACTGATTTCATTTGGGATGAATAATTTTGATAATAGTGTCTTACCAAACATAGAGTCTGCATTCAAATCTTCTTTGAGAATAAGTAAATCAAGTCATAAACACACTATGAGAAAAGATAGTGATAGTATAAGTGAAAAAGAAGATCTTGATGAAATTGAAGCACTTATGACAAGAAGAATGTAGAGAGGCAAAGGTAAATACAAATGTAAATTACCACTTGTTTGTTTTAATTGTAAAGAGATTGGACACTTTTCTACAAGATGCCCTAATAGGAGAAAAGATGACAGAAGTAATGACAGATCATTTGAAAATAAGTTTGACAAAGGTGATTACAGAAGCTACCAACAATCAGAAAGAAGAGATACCCGAGACTACAAGGAAAAAGGAAAGAAGGCCAGTTACCTAGAAAAATGTGAAGAGGATGGTACTAACACCGAATTTGAGGAAGACATCAAGATGGTGTTTGTGGCAGTAAAAGGTGATTCAAATTATGATGAAGAAAGGTATGTAGAAAATGCACTCATATCTAAAGTTAGTAAAAATGATGTCTAGATCATAGATAGTGGCTACACTCACCATATGGCTGGTGACAAGAAAAATTTTGAGACTTTTGAATACTATAAGGGTTGTTCAGTAAGAATGGGTAATGACACACCTTGTCCAGTTGAAGGTAGAGGAACCATAATGTTGAATAACCAGATACAATTTGAAAATGCTTATTGGTTAAATGGATTGAATTATAATCTATTGAGTGTTTCTTAGTTGAATAATTCAGGTCACAGAGTAGCATTTGAAAATAAGAAGGCAAAGATATTTAATAAATTAGGAAATCTGATTGGCACTGGTGAGTAGACAAAAGGTAACTTATTCTATTTGAATGATACTGACATCACTTGCTTAATGGATAGAAATGAAGACATATGGTTGTGGCACAAAATATTGTGTCATGTGAAATTTGACAACATGATTAAAATAAGCAGAAAAAGAAATGTAAGAGGTTTACCGACGATGACTAAAACTGAAAATATCATGTGTAAAAATTGTCAAAAAGGTAAGATGACAAAGTCTAGTTTCAAAAGAAAAACCCATACATCTAATGCCATTCTAGAATTAGTCCATACTAACCTATGTAGACCTATGAGAACAAAGATTTATTATGGAGATAGATACTTTATTCTCTTTGTTGATGATTACTCTAGAATGATGAAAATCATGTTTCTAAAAGATAAATCTAAAGCATTCAAGATGTTTAAATGGTATAAGGAAATGGTTGAGAAACAAAGTGGCACAAAATTAAAATGATTAAGATCATATAGAGGAGGGGAATTTATTTAAGATGAATTCACTAACTTTTTTAATGAGCATGGAATCAAAAGATGAGTCTTTGCATCAAGAACACCACAATAAAATGGAATTGCTGAAAGAAGGAATAGATCCATAGTTGATTGTGCAAGGACACTGATGATATAGAAAGGCATCACCCAAATCTTATGGATAGAAGCTGTCAGTACTTCCTTTTATATATTAAATAGAGTACAATTAAAGAAAGACACCAAGAAGACACCTTATGAGCTATGGTATGGATACACACCCAATGTGAGTTAGTTCAAAATTTTTGGTAGTTAATGTTATATCTTAAAAGATGATAAAAATGGAAAAATTGACTCCAAGAGTGATGAAGGAATCTTTCTAAGGTATTCCACTAAGAGCAAGGCTTATAAATGTCTAAATAAAGCCTCTAACAAAATTGTTAAAAGTGAAAATGTAAAGATAGATGAATTTGCAGAGAAAAATGAAAAGAAAATCACTAAAGAACTAGAGGACTACAATAGGTTTTGTTACAATGAGGAACCTGACACTCTACCTGACCAAAAATTTAGAGCTCCTGAGTAACAAATAATTGCACCCGAGCATCAGGCTACAAATATCGACATTCAGAATATTGCTCAAGATGATGCACAAAGTGATGGAGAATAGAATGCAGGACAAAATGATGATTGAGCTAATAGAAAAAAATATGAACCTGTACTTGCCAGATATGTTAGAAAGAACCATCCACAGAACCAGATCATTAGAGACAAGAAGGCTAGTATGAGAACTAGAAGTAGGTCTCTAAATACAATATGTCTTATTTCTGATTATGAGCCAAAAGCTGTCAATGCTGCACTAGATAATGAGGAATGGATAAGTACTATGAATGAAGAGATTGAGTAGATAGAGAAAAACAAGACATGGACACTTGTACCGAGACCAGATGACAAGAATTTCATTAGTAAAAAATCAATATTCAGGAATAAACTAAATAAGAATGGAGAAGTAACCAAAAATAAAGCAAGACTAGTATGCAAGGGGTATGCACAAGAAGAAGGGATTGACTATGGAGAGACCTTTACACCCATTGCTAGGCTAGAAGGAGTAAGAATATTACTTGCTTATGCTGCATTTAAAGGATTCAAGGTATATCAAATGGATGTCAAGTCTCCATTCCTAAATGGAATACTTGAAGAAGAGGTATACATTGAACAACTAGCACAGTTTGTTGATCCAAACAAGAGGGACATGGTATGTAGACTACAAAAATCCCTGTATGGATTGAAACAAGCAACCCAAGCCTGGTATGAAAGACTTCATTCATATCTTATAAGTATTGGATTTGTAAGAACTAGTGAAAACAGTAATCTTTATTTGAACGAAGATATTGATGCTAACATTTTGATTGTTGAGATATTTTTTGATGACATCATATTTGGAGGCAATGATAGGCTATGGAAATAATTTTCAAATGAAATGAGAAAAGAGTTTGAGATGTCTATGTTTGGAGAGATCAAGTTCTTTCTTAGTTTGTAGATCACGCAACAAGATGAAGGTATTTTCATTACTCAATCCAAATACATCAAAGAAGTATTGAAAATATTCAAGATGGAAGAGTCCAAACTAGTTGGAAAACCAATGGTATCTGGATGTAAGATGACAAAGGAGGACAATTCATCAGAGGTAAATCAAAATTTGTATAGATATATGATTGGAAAACTCATGTATGTTGTACATACTAGACCACATATTGCACATGTAGTAGGAATAGTTGCAAGAATTTCTGCTAATCCCAGGGAATCACATATGACTATTGTGAAAAGGATTCTAAGATATATGAACAACACCGAGGAATATGGCTTATGGTATAGAAGAGAAGGCAAATTTAAACTTAAGGTCTTTAGCGATGCTGATTGAGATAGAAATATTGATGACCATAAGAGCACAACTGGAGTAAAATTCTTTATGGGTGACAGACTTGTCACATGGATCAACAAGAAGCAAGGATGCATCTCTCAATTTACTACAAAAGTAGAGTATGTTGCTACTGTTACAAACTACTCAAATATATCATGGATCAACAGTTATTGGAAGGTATGCATATGAAAATTATTGAACCAGTAATTATCTAGTGTGACAATACAAGTGCAATAAACATTTCAAAGAATCCAGTGATGCATGCTATAACAAAGCATATTGCCATCAAGTATCATTATTTAAGAGAATAAGTTAAAGAAAAGGAGGTGATAGTTGAGTATGTGCAATCAAAGGAACAATTGGCCGATATCTTCACCAAGCCACTTCCCAAGGATGCATTTGAATACTTGAGAAAGAGACTAGGGGTCAGACCCTTTTCTACTAGTCAGTAAGATGACTAGAAAGATGTATCAACCTACATATTATCAGAATATCATTCATGTTGATGCAAGGAGAGAGATGGAATTCAAAGATACATCTATACATAGCAAGGTATTTATATACTCCAAGCACCAAAGTTATTACACATGGATTGGTAAATTCAAGGAATATATTATGGATAAAAAAGATCTGTTTGACAAAGATGTTTGTTTGGCATTGCTGTCAAAGGGAGAGAGATATCTCATTATCATACTAATAAAGGGAGATCTTATGAGATTATATCCATTATCAACTCAGGTAGAGATCATATCCATCAAAGTATCCAAAGGGAGAGATATAACAAGAATGGGAGAGTTAACACAAAGGAAAATAATTGTTAACAAAAGACATCATGAGAAATGAGAATAGTCAAAGGGAAAGAGTTTGACACAAAAAGAGAACACATCACATAAAAAAAGAAAGATTCTACATCTATCCAATGAAGGGATTGAAGACATAAAGAAATTTTCAAGTATCAAATCAAAGCTATTTGAGCTTATTAATAGCCAGACATTTGTAATAGTTACATTAGGAAAGCTTGATGAAACTGTATATTTCATATTGTATTAGTAATAGTACAGCATGATAATGTAGTATGTTATACTAAATGCCAAAGGGAGAGATTGATGACATGTAACTGATTGAATGTTTGAAGATGTTAAATTGATGATCATGCAAGGCAGTAAATTAGTTAATGTATTGTATTGTCATTGATGTCAACTTGATATAATCAATATGGTCATGGAAATACTACAAAGACTTCAAAGAACTGATGAATCAAGGCTATGCTATTAGTAGTGCATATAAGTCAAGTATTCACTAAGTGATTGTATACACCAATGGAGTGCATGCCAATGGACAAAGTAAAAGAGAAAAGTAGCAGTGTTACCTGATGAGCAAATGCACAACATTACTGACGAGCAAAGTCATAGTGTTGCCCAACGAGTAAAACACAGTGTAACCCGATGAAAAGAAATACAGTGTTGCCTGATGAAAAAGACAAGGACAGAGATCCTGATGACAACTGAAATTACACCAACAAAATAGTCTATTATCACCAATGACTAACTGAAGTGTTGACTGGAAGAATAGAGAGTTCAAAAAATGACAAAATGCTTAGCTGTCAAGAGATAAAGATAGACTCAACTGATACTTATCATTGTTTTAATCATCTAGATACAACCAGAGATAAGTAATTGATTTAAAGCTGCTTTGTCCAGTTGGAAAGAAGATCTCTTTGAGATAAAACTGGAGTTTTCTTTAAATCTAATTGGTGAGAATTTTGGATCACACCAAGAAACAAGAAAGCCAAGAAAAGGTAAATCATGTCTATATAGAGACAAACCCAATTCATTATGAATTGAGTGTGGGGTGAAGAGAAAAGAGGGAAGATGTTAAAGAGATTCTGAAGGAGAAGAAAGTCTTCATTCAAACTTGATCAATCATGCCAAGGAAAGAGCTAGATTCTACAGCACTGATGAATAGTAAGACAACATCGCAGAGAAGAACAATGTGGAGAAAAGGTATAGAATTGATTATATTGATTAGAGAGGTAAAGCACTTACAATAGATCTGAAAATCTGCAATTAAGTTGTATGTATGAAAAAATCATTGATGTTTTAGTTTAACCATTGAAGCATCAAGTCTCTTAACCGAGTATGACTTAAAACTCTTTTGTAATTGAGACACATCCCAAGGAGTATCAAAAGTTTGATCATGAAAGTAGCATTGGATATGCCCGATACATATTGATAGGCCAAGTGAGTGTTTGATCAAGGATGGTAGCATTAGATGCCAGATACTAGGTGACAAGCTATATTTTAAATCCTCTAACAAGGTCACACCTAGCATTGTGTTTGTAACCTTTAATAGGGTTGGCTCCTAATAGATCTTACTTCAAAAGAGTGAACAGTTCGGGTACCAGTCCCAGTGGTTTTTCCCTTAACAGGGTTTGCACGTTAAAAATCCATGTGTTATGTGTTAATATTTCATTAGTTTACTTTTTTACATTACACATATGCAATTATGGATTTATCGGTATACTTTTCATATTTACTGTGTTTCGGTAAATAGTTGACTGCTTATCGGTAACGATATAGAAGATATATTTACCAAGAAATATAACAACTAGTAAATTGATATAAGTAATTTAAGGCATTCATCTTATAGGACAAAAGATAACTAGAGACATAATTTAAGGGTTGATTTAAGGATTAATTTTTGAAGCCACTGATTCACCCCCCTCTTAGTTATTAGTAACATCTTCTTGTAATCTTCCTCAACTTCCAGATCTCTAATTTCTACAAATTTGTAGAGGATATAGGCTCGAACATCCTCGATTAGCAAAACCATATGTGGTATTCTTGAGAATGCTCTAGCATTGTCGAGTTGTGAAGCTACCTCTAGGTAGAATTTGTACTTAGGCTCTTCACATGTAGTGTTCTTGATTAGGTTTACTTTTTTATCTTTGGCATTCTTGATTAGGTTGCAATGATTCTGGAAATTAAGGGTTTTTCCCATAAACAAACTGTGAGCTCAGTGATTCTTAGTTACTCACTTGATCTGTTGTATATGCTATGAATCTATTTGAATATCATGAATGTTCTTATGAGTAACTTCTGCAATATAGTTGTTGTTCTTTTCTTTGTTTTTCTCTGTTCTTTACTCTGCTCTTAATCTCTTTGTGAATGAATGAACTTTCCATCACCTTTTTATAGGCAATGCCCTAAGTGGTGCAATAAATGCTTTACCCACTTCTCGATGTTCAAATACATAGTCACTTAGGGAACATGCTAACTTCATTCTTAGGTGAGAATGTGATGCTTGAGGTAAGTGTCAATTCAATTGACCTTTCACATGTTTACAGGATGGTCCTCGGTATGTGGCATAGGCTAATTGTCTTTTTCATGATTACCAACGATGATCAGTTTACATTAACTACTTAGCTTTTATATTTAAACTGACAATTCTCAGTGTGTATTTACCCACATGATTGTATTCACAAATTCATAACAAGTAATACCATAGTGCATATTTATTCATGCTAGTTTGGCATTCTATCAATGTATAATGGAACTGATGTAAAATATAGCTTTGTATAGTGCAGTTCCATATTTATTTGGTCTACTTAGGTGGGAGTGGTGATATCACCAGATCCATTGGATAAGGTGTCACTAATTGTATTGCTTAATCCAGCATCATCAGTGTTTGTAGCTTTCCTCCACATTTTGTTTCTCATCTTCCTGATATCTTCAATGGTATTTCCATTGGAAAAAGTACATGACTCTGTCACTCGGTCTCTGTAGTCCTTTCTTAGATGACTGACCCTATGATAGTGTAAGTATGTCATTCTGGGGTTAGTCTAGCTTATAGACCTTCTCATCCATTTTATCACACAGTTTGTAGCTGTGTCCATATCTACCACATACTGTGCAATTTTTCCATGTGTTGTAATCTCAAACATATGAGTTATCGACTCTTTTTAGTTGATAATCATTTTCTTGTTCTTTTGGCTTCCATGCTTGCTTTTTCTTTTTTCCTTCATTCAAGAGATATGTGCCCATGCATTTCGCAAGTAGGACAATATTTTTCCTTGTAAGTTTCCTTCTTTGGTTGTTTCAACTTATATCTTCATTCATGTTATTTGTGTCATTTCTTGTTACAGTTATAACAATTTGCTATGAATGTAGATGTGGATTTAGGAATACCTCTAGCTTTTCTTTTGCAAACATTTGATGTGTGGCCTGGTTTTCCACAGTAATTGCATGACTACTTCCTTGGTCTTTGATTTGTGTAGACATATTTTTTATCAACTTGGTATGATGATTCTCCTTGCTTGGTATACCCTAGACTGGTATTCTTGTGGAATCTTCTTTGTCCATTCAAAAAATCATCCATTATTTTTGCACTTTCTTTAGATTTCTTAATCATATCATTGTGTTGTTGAATCCTTACTTCATGCTTCAGTATTTCATTTTCTTCTCTTAGCTCACTAATAGCTTCCAATTTCCCATTGAGTTCTATGTTTACTCAGTTTTCCTACTGATACATAAGAACAATTTGATTGTTGATCTCATGATGATGTTTAGTAGGTGTTTGTATTTCTGATTCTCTCTCTTGTTTCTTTTCAATGATCTTCCTCAAGTTATCAATAGCTAGTGTTATTTCCTCCTTAGCTTGTCTAGCATTATTCATTACCTCAATCATTCTTACCACCTGTGTCTCTTGACTGATTTGGAGTGATTTCACTTGTCCAACTATATGTTGATTGATTTCATTCAGAATTGTAATGCTTCCTTTTGATGTGTCTAATATATTGCTAGATGTAGATCTTGTTGACCTAATGTATTTCTAGATGTAGATAATGGAATGGTGTGTAGTGAGAGGGGAGGGGTGAATCAGTACCCTTAAAACTTTTTAACAATTAGCCTTTAATCCTTTTGTAATCAATTCCTTGCATTACTGACCATAGATGTTATTCTATCTTTATGCATGTAATATCAAATCATAAACTTAATTTGTATATAAAAATTCATAGAAACATTCATGAAATGTAATGACACATGACACAAGAATTGGTAATACAAAAAACCCCTATTAGAAGGTAAAAATTATGGTGGGGATGAAACCCACAAAGCTTCACTATGTGCAGAATGGAAGGTGTTGGTTAAGGCTACAAGTTTGATAACTTCTGATGATCTTAACCTATTAGGAGTAACATTTTAGACTGGTTAGGTCTACTTAGTTAAGATATTTAACAACACTATTTAGTGTGCACTTGGTTAATATATTTACATAACAATTTTTAAATCCACTTTCTTAAAGGATTACTTCTATTTTCTATACTTGTTAGAATGTAGTCAAATATACTTATTGACCTGATTATATGCAATCTTGAATTTCTGAGTAGAGATTCTTTAAATTTTACAATATGATGTATCACCTATAGTGATTGATTAATACCTCTATTTTGCTCAGTAGCCTTCAATCTTGTTCTTTATAACTGATTTAATTTTTTTCTATGCTTCTACATAAAACTCTTTGTTTGATCCATAGATGTCTTCTGCGGCTACAATCATCATCACATGCCTTTTTTCTTATTGATTACACATCTATTAATACAATGAGTTGACTTAAATAGGTTTCACGCTTAGCTATGAAAAATCTATGATCAAAGGTTTACAAATTGACCTTGATCTCCTAGTTTGCATGTTTTCAACTAATTAGACTGATTAAAAAAATTACATATGCTTTACTTGTCCCTCAAGAAATGGTTTTAAAAATAAGATTTAAAGATAAATATAAAAAATAAGTGTTTTATCTAACGTGTAACTCAGATCCACATTTCTCAGAATTAAAGTTGTCTCTCGGTAGACTGGTGCTTGGGTTTCTCTGTAGTCTTTCCTTGGTAATGTCTCTATAGACATTCTGCTTCTCAGTTTTCTCTGTAGACTAATTGTCGGTGTTCCTTTGTGAACTTGTCTATTGGGTTCCTCTGTGAACTTGTCTATTGGGTTCCTTTGTGAACTTTTCTATCGGGTTCTGTTGTGAACTTGTTTGTCAGTGAAGACTGGTTTAGGTATTCTCTTTCACTTAACATTTTTGGTGACCTTTGTGAACTGCTATGTTGGGTTGCACTATAAACCTGTCTTTCGGTGATCATGTTACCGAGGGTTCAAAAATTGTTTCCTTTGTATACTAATGACAAAATATGATCATTACTTAACACATCCTTAGTTCCATTCAACAGTGGTCTTTACAACACCAATGACATACTACTAAGACTGATCACTAATTCATGTCATAAGTATCTCTATTCTTCTATTTACTATCTCAGTCCTACCCTTAACCATTTCACTTAGGACTCGTTTCTTTGATCCACTATTTCTTTTATGAGCTTTTCATGTTCTCATGTTTCTATATGTTGATACTTGATAGAGTTGGAGTTCTAGTAGGACTCTAACTCCTATTAGTAAGTTGTTTGTTAATTTGTAGTTCATAGAAGAATAAGTAAGCCTTAGTATTAGGGACATGTAACATCTTTCTCAACCAAATTTGAATGTAATTATGATTACTCTTCCAGGCTATCTATAGAATCAAATTTGGTACCCCCATCCCTATCCTTGAAACATTTTGGCAACTTGGGGACTTGGTTTTCCATTACCTATGACAACCCCTTATACTAGCAACTATGTGATGAAAATGTGTCACACTTCTATGGTCATTCCATCCAAGGTTTCTCAAGAATGAGGCCTTAAATATCGACTCATAGCTCTCTAGTCATGAGGTGCAAAGTTGTGTGATGGAGGCCCTCAAATTGACCTAGTTGTGCCCGTGCAAGTACACCATTATGAATTTAATCTAATATGAATCTAATCTACATGAATAGCCATGGATGCAAGAAGAAGAAGACAAGAAGAGAGAAGTTGCAATATCCAAGCCAAAGTGCTCAAATTCTCCTCCAAAATTGCTCTCCAAACCTGCAACATAACAATACCTAAAAAAATCTATATTAGAATGAGAAGGAGAGGTTTCCTTATAAAGAAAAGTGAACGGTTGAGATTAAGAGGCAAAAATCAAAGGCTATGATTGAGAGGCAAAAAACCCACCACTTAGGAAGATGTGTAGAAAAAAGAAATTTTATTTATTTATATTTAATTTATTTCCTTTTTCATCAAATAAAGTGTTTTAAGTGGGGATTTTTATCTATTTAATTAAAAGAGGGGTTTTCTTTATAATTAAATAAATTAGAAGAATTTTATCTAATTAAATGGGAGGAATTTAATTTAATTAAATAAGATGAATTTTATTTAGTTAAAAGGGAGAAATTTAATTTAATTAAATAAGATGAATTTTATTTAATTAAAAGGGAGATTAAATATTTTAATTAAATAAAAATGATCAAACCTTAGGAAATATTGAAATAATTGAATTAATTACA
>MU226035.1:1116145-1144859 GCA_018584345.1 Thuja plicata
CTTCCTATGTGGTGCAAAGTGTTCATTATCAGTTAACAAAAGCTGCCAAATAAATTCCATTGTTGCAACTCTTGATGGTACATGATATGGTAGGACATGGGGAGGATGTGAGCATCCATACACTCTAATCATAGTGAAATTATCCTTTAAATAAAAGTCTCCCCAATTGTGGTCACCTTCCCACTTGTCAACATACTCACATGGTCTCAGCAGTTGTAACACCTTCACCGGAAGTCTAGTTTTGTTAACACCCAAGCTCTACATCAAAGGGTAAACAATCCAGTTTTCAAATCCATAGAAATCACAGTCCTTGGCAGTGAAATTCCATATCTTAATCCAAAATTGGATAGGATTAGGCCGGTCATAATAAATTCTTTGGGAGTTTAAATTGTTTACATCCATGATTCCATAATTAAAATGCAATAAAAGATGCATCAGAATAGAATAGTGTAAGAATTTGGGATCTTTATCCTTCTTTTCTATGGCCACAAACCCTTCATGCATCCTGTCAATGACATATTGAATGTAGTCATAGCTAGTGCTGGAATGCACATCTTGTAGATCTAAAACCATCATCAAAATCCTAGCATTTATCTTCTCAACTCCTTCATCCCTACCCAGCACCTTACACAAAGCATATGCAATGTATTTGATATAGAAATGTAAATCCTTGAAACAATAAGTTGCAGTTCCTGGTAAAGGGACAATATGGTTTCTAACCTCTTTAAGGATATGTTTCTATAATTGATTCCTAGCAATTTCAGGTTGTAACCTATATCTTTCCTCTTTCTTTGTGAGGTTAATCTGAGTAGACATGGAAATATACAAGCCAAAGGCTTGCATAAAAGAATTCCTATTCAAAATTAATAATGTAGTACCATCACTCTTTTTAATTATCTTTGACAAGGGGTCATAGTGGTTTGCTAGACCTAGAAACAAGTCTGCATCTACGAAAACATCAGGAACTATTAACCTAGCCAAACCACTGGTCCAAGGGTTTGATATTGGTATGGCCTTATCAGCATTCTTATAAAAGTAATTGTAAAGAGAAAAACCTGTAGACCCTGGTGTCTGGGCATCTCTGATATTGCAGTACTCATCTGTCAATATGTTGGCATTTGCCCTCTTGTTTTGTGTAGATCCAAAAAATAGCTTCAAAAACTCATCAGAGAAGTTCCTCTTTCCCTTAACAACTTCATCCACATAATCTCTCTTCCCACTAGTAGATTCTATACTAACTAATTTACTCATCCTGTCCTGTTCTCCACCACCCTTTTACCGATATTGAAACAAATCTTCTCCTAGAACACCTTACCCTTCTCTGTGCACTGAGAAATAATTCAAGAACTCTGAAAATTGAATAATCACCTTGAAATTGATAAATATTTTACTAAATTAATAATTATTTCTTCTTAGACACAGAAAATCTAGTAAACTTCCCACTCTGAAATTCTTGATGCATGATAAATGAAAATAAAACTAAGATCATCCATTTATGGTAATTTCACAAAGTACTCAGTTCATAATTGAGGAATCAATCACTTCTGCCTTCAAGTTTACATGATATGGTATTAATTGAAATCCTAGTTGTAGCTCATGAATGTGACAGGAAATAAAATTCAAATGAGTACATTTTAGAAAAAACCCTTATAAAACTTGAACAGAATCACATTTGATATGATTGGCTCTTTATCAGACATCTCAGCTACCTTTTTCACATATTCATTAATCCTCTGCATTCCTATTGGATGATAAATCTCCGTATTGTCATGTCAGCAAATACCATTTACCCTTTTCTCATCATAACTACCACTCTTCATATTTGGAAACCTAGAGACTATGCATTGTCTCCTTATCGCTGATCAAATCTATTAACTCTAATTTCTTCTAGAGATCTGGCGACTGCATTATTTTTCTTTACCTTGGCTTAGCTATAGTTTACTCCTAGAGATCATGCGACTAAAAGAATCCAAGTCTCTAGAATAATAGCCTAACTTTGAGTTTGTTTGGAGACCCCATGACTATGGTTACTTTTCCATTTGTTAAAATCTGATTGCTAAGTCTCTGAATGCTTCTTTTCTTTTATGAGACCTCGCGACAACCTTTAGTCGCTTAATCGTTGAATAAAACTACTCTTTAATATTTCCTTTGGAGACTTAGCGACAAAGCCTATGAAACTTTATTTTATCATTTTAAATTCAATTTGGAGACTATGTGACTAAAGCTCAATCTCATTGTCGTGAGAACATTTTTACTTTGTGCAAATTTTATAGAGACTCGGTGACTACCGTTGATCTTATCTTGTTCTGCATCTGACGGCTTCATTAAATCACTGAATACATTCTTCAAACCCTAAAACATCTAGAGACTATGCGACCATAGTAATATATATACCTTTACGTCTTTAGTCTCTTAATTGCCAAATAATAATTTTCCATTTGGAGACCACACGACTGATGCTTTTTGCTTCATTCATTTTGAACACGTGTCTCGTCTTTACTTGTTTGTCTCCAAGTTTTTGAAAGGATGTTGACTTATCAATTTTGACCAGTGATTACCCGACCACCATATACCTCATTTTAATCTACAGTTTGTTGCCATGTCTTTAAACCTTTTACTTAACTCACATTTTATCTTGACACATGGTGACTGAAGCCTTTTAACTTATCATTAACTATGTTATGATTTGGAGACTCCACGACTGAAGAAATTGCTAAGTCTTATGATTATTTACTAACTGCATGATATATTATGTGACACCGCGACTTAACCTTTTGTCTCCATGTCGCCAGATCATATTTTCTCCATTGGGAGACTTCACAACAAAGGCTTATCGCTAAGTCTCATGACTTATGAGGTATATTCTTTTCTTTTTAGAGACATCTTGACAAAAGTGAATCGCTAAGTCTCTTTATAAAATGGAATATTCATTTAACATTAGGAGACTGGGTGACTAATCTTAAAAAGTAAATGACTTATTTCATGACTTAGGCTTCCAAAAGGTAACTCAAAAATATAAACCTTATTAACATGTCTAGGGTTTTTTGACACTTTTGCATATAATGAAACCTAAGATAGGGTTTCTTACCATTTCTCTAGATTTTGACCTAAAAACATGGAACTTTCTCAGGGACTTTGTAACTTTGGATACATTTTCAGACATTGTGCACTTCTCAGTCACGAAGACATAAAAAAAATTAGGGTAAACACTAGAACTGGGAATACAACCAATATGATCAAAAGAACCATGAAACAAATAAGAAACATCATGAAAAGGATTGGATGACATGGAGGTTTCTTGATCTTGATCTTGCTTTATGTTCTTTTTTTTATCATTTTTAGAGTCCTCTGGACATGGATCCACTTCTAAGGACAAGGAAGCATGTTTGGATTGTATGGGAGACTTGGGAAGAGATGGAGAAGGATTAGCCAAAGTAGGCATTATAGCATATAAAGGCTTGGGCTCTTTAGGTTTAGCATTATTGAAAGTATTTGCAGCCAAGTGAAGGTTAGCTTGAGTTTCTTTAAGAGCTAGCCCTTGAGGATAACTATAGGGAACTGCATGAAAAGCATTAGGACCTTTGTTGGAGGATTTGTGGAAGATTTGGCAACTCTAGGAGATGTATGAGTATTGAAGGAAGTAGAGGATGGAAGGGAATCATCACAAAACAAATGTTCATCATTAAAATGATCTTTCTTGAGAGTGCAATATTTATTTTCAGCTTGAGAATACTTAGAGGAGAAACTCTTATGATATTTCCATTTAAAATCAGCGCGGTGAAATTTTTCTTCTTCAATAGAAACATCAAAGAGGTATTGTTCACAAAACTCATCAAAGTCTCTTTCAAAATCAGAATCATATGGATCACCATCACAATCTCTCAAATAGGAACATCCATTACTAGTAAGAACAAGCACATGACAAGGAGGACTCTTAGGAATAGAGGTGTCATAGGTATCACTACATTGTCCATCATCATAGTAATAATATTCATCATGTTCATCAAATATGGGCATGTCACTCTTCATGGAAGAGGTATGACAAGGATTTCCACGTTGCTCATTATGGTATGCATTTTGAAGAGAAGTATGACTCTTGGGAGAAGTAGAAGAAGAACGAGATCCTAAAGAAGAGGAAAGTGAAGACCTAGTAGAGGAAGAATTTTTGGATGATGAGGATTGATGAGAAGACTTAGAAGATGAAAGATGTTGGAAAGAAGGAGATTGTAACATGATCATGTCCATGATTCTAGAAAAGACGTCTGTTTCATTTGATTTTTGTCTTATTTTTGTTATGGATTCATCACTCATGTAATGTCTAGAAGGATCATTGGAGGAACAATATGTCATGAATTGATCAATGAGTTTGAGATCATCTATTCTCAAGAGAGGTTCCATAAAAAGATATTTGGAATTCATGGTTCTAGAAGAGGAGGAATCAAGAATAGAAGGAAGAAGAGATAAAAATAGAAGAAGGTAGACTAGATAATAAGAGGAAAAGAATCAAGAAGACGTGAAGATCTTAGGAAGAAGAGGAAGAAGCATGAAAGAAGAAGAGAAGAATAGAAATCGGAGACTAGGAAGACATGAGAGATGCAGAAGAAAGAAGACCAAGAGTCATTTTGTGCAATCAGATACCATTTAAGTTCATTTGGACGTTGAGAAACATGTCATAACACTCTTTGGAGAAATCAATTGAAGTTTTTATCACTCGGGAACTCAGATTTGTTCATTTTAATTGACTAACTAGATGCATTAACAGATTTTATCATTAATCAGGCACGCAAGACAACAATCAGGGAGTTCAAGAAATCAATTGTCTTCAAACAATGAGCAAAGGATAAAGCAACCTTGCACATGAACATAGATAGTGTCATGGTATTTCTACTCCATAAGAATTCTACTTGTGTATGTTCTCAAAATGTTTTCCAACCATGCACATAGTCCTAGAGAATAAAAAGTTGGTTGCACTATGGTTCTTAGTAATGGTTTAACTTTGAAACTTTTGAAATCTCAAGTGGGTGAAATCCAATCCCGATGCACCGAAGTTTTGACACAGTTTGAGAATTTAATCAATCAGGAGTTGCTGAGGAGATATGACAACCCACAATAAACTACACCTGTGGATATTTCTTCCAGAAGGACATTTATATAGCGGTTGTTGCTACCATGGAAAAATCGCTATTACCACTTGAGGTTCTATCCACATGGTTTACCCAATAAAGGGAGTGTTCACTACGGTTAACCCTCTCTAACAAGGAAGACTCACAATATGAACCACATGGGGACTTGGTTTGGATTCTAGGGTTCCAATTTTTTTATTCTCCCAAAAGGGAAAAGAGCATAATCCTCTAGCCTCTTCACCTCACCCAAATATATAAAACAAGATTAATTGACCCACTAGCTTGAAATCACCTCACCCAAGATAAAATCAACAACAATGACCACCAATCTCAAGAGAGACCCAATCAAAGTTGAAGACTAAACCAAGTGAGATGATAACAAATCCTTCCCTACCTACAAGGGGATCTATCATCAAGAAGAGATTCACATGTAAGGCAAGTGAATGAAGCCCACTCTCTCAAGATCACAAAAAATAGTGTTCATAGGGCCTAATTACTATGTGAAACATATATGCAAGAAAGAAAATCTAGGTCCATTTTTAGAGCACCAATTGGAAATGTGATCTATGAAAGCAACAAAGCACTCAAGCTAATCACATGAGATGTTCATTTTATTTCCAAAATCCAAATGTTATAGAGATGAAAAAAATACCTCAAATCTAATGCAACTCAACCGTTTTGTTGTTTATCCACGCAAGTCCAAGCAATCCCCACGAACTCTTCAACAAGCAAGACAAGCAAACAAGATATGCAATGTATATTCAACTTATGCAAACCCTAGGGTTAGATCTTAAAATCAATTGTTAGGAGAAATAATAACTAGAAGCTAATCCAAATGATAACTCACATCTTGCATTGAACCATGTGAAAAATGAGTGCAAGCTAATCATTAAATGCCCTTTTTTTAAAATTTTGATTTTTGACCTAGTCACCAAGAGTGGACCAATATGACATGAATTTGGATCCTAAACTCTAAATACAGAAAAGAGACCCCTGTTAGAAATAGAGAGCTTTCCCAAAATGTCAGAATTTTAAAAAGATCTTTTCATTTGTGCCCTAGCGAGCCATTTTCTAAAAATAGACTAATTTTCATAAATCGATCAAATGAGCTATGATATTACATCCAAATTGAAAACACAAAGAATGGACCCCCTATAGAATTTAAATACCTTTCTGAAAATGTAAAAATTTCTAACAAATATGCTATTTTGCACCAAAAATTAAGGTTTTATAAAAAATAAACAAAAAAATTATAAAACATTCAAAATACCTTGGAAAAATATGAATGTTTTACTGAAGCTTCTCTGATATGTCGTCAACCTGCAAAAAATAAATCAGATTGAAACTTCAAGCCGTTTAGGAGATATGATCAAATCTTTCAAAAAACCCTAGGTTTTGTCTTCAACTCATCCTACACAAGGGTTAGGCTTGAAAAACTTCAATAAAATAACCATGTAAAGATTAGAAAATCTGAATAAAATGAAGGAAAATAAGGAGCATCATGCCCCACGATGGGCGCCAAAAATGTGTGATGAAAATGTGTCACACTTCTATGGGTCATTCCATCCAAGGTTGCTCAAGAATGAGGCCTCAAATATCGATTCATAGCTCTCTAGTCATGGAGTGCAAAGGTGTGTGATGGAGGCCCTCAGATTGACATAGTTGTGCCCATGCAAATACACCATGAAATGAGAGATTCAATGTATGAAAATGAGATCTACTCTATATGATTGCAATGCATGAAAGGAAATTAATCTAAATGATAACAATGCATGATTAATCTATGAAAGGAAATATGCAAGCTAATCTATGGAAGAGAATATGCATTTAATCTAATATGAATCTAATCTATATGAATAGCCATGGATGTAAGAAGAAGAAGACAAGAAGAGAGAAGTTGCAATATCCAAGCCAAAGTGCTCAAATTCTCCTCCAAAATTTCTCTTCAAACCTGCAACACAACAATACTTAAAAAATTCTATATTAGAATGAGAAGGAGAGGTTTCCTTATAAAGAAAAGTGAACGGTTGAGATTAAGAGGCAAAAATCAAAGGCTATGATTAATAGGCAAAAAACTCACCACTTAGGAAGATGTGTAGAAAAAAACACTTTATTTATTTTTATTTAATTTATTAATTTTTTTATCAAATAAAGTGCTTTAAGTGGGGATTTTTATTTGTTTAATTAAAAGAGGGGTTTTCTTTATAATTAAATAAATTAGAAGAATTTTATTTAATTAAAAGGGATAAATTTAATTTAATTAAATAAGATAAATTTTATTTAATTAAAAGGGAGATTAAATCTTTTAATTAAATAAAAATGATCAAAGCTTAGGAAATATTGAAATAATTTAATTAATTACAATTTGATCAAGAAAATTGATTTGAATTGAAAATGTTCCAAACCATTGATTCAAGAATTTGATAAATTGATAAATGGGGCCCATAGTCTAGGTGACCATTTTAGGGTGCATACAACAATGACTCAAATTTGAGCTCTAATTTTGATACACACCTAGAAATTGTATCTTCTCATTAGGGACAACCATAGATTTTCTATGTTTTTGTCATTTTATAGTTGAAACTTGGTCATTCACTTGGAACATTCCTTTAAGGAAGCACACTTCAATCAGATTAGCCAGACATCCTTCATTGCTATCTTCCATTTTTTTATTGTCTTTGGGAGACATTTGTCATTCCAAAACATCATATATGTTTTTGTCACCTCATTCAAATCCCTCTAGAATAATATGAAATGAAAATTCAGTGGTTTTACACATGTATATGACCATATTTTTCTTTTACAAACTCTCCATATTTTTGAGCAATATAATCTTAGGATGATATTTATGATAAACTTTTGAAGACTTTATTGGAACTAAAAATTATCTTCTTCATAATGCAAAATAAATTTGTGTTGAATTTTTTTAAATATTTTCTTTAGTGAGTTCATTTTGTGTACCTTTAATGATCGCTTCATTTTTTGAAATGACCATCCTCAAAGTCATTTTGTCAAAATATCTAGGTCTCTCTTTATGACTCCACATTTCCATGCATATCAAACTAGGCACTTGTACTTTGATTGTCGTGTGTACTCTACAATCATTTCTATCTATGACAAGTCCTTTATTCAATCCACTTTGTTAAGTAATTCACATGATTTGTCTTTGCTTCCACTTTCTACACACAAATTTGCTAGAAGAACTGGAACATGTGATGAGATCCCTATCTCCTTGATTCTTTGATGGGTGTCTAAATTTTATTAATGTGTTTTAAATATGTACAACCCTCAACAATCATAAATGGTTCCAAAGCTATCAATTTGAGTAGAGTGTGAAACCTACATTAGACTGTCATAGTTTTATTATTTTGTTTTTCATGCTTTTGGTGATATTATGCTTAGACATACTTTGACATATTGAGACTCTTATGTATTTGAGGATATGTTGAATCTTATGTTATATATTTAATACCTGATTATGTAATCAGGGTACAATCGAGATACCTTATGTTTTGATTCAGCTCAATTTATAATGATATCATATATGAGATTAGTTGCATAGATGTAATTATGATGGAAATTGGTTTAGGAAACTAATGATACAATTATTTAAATTCAAATTTAGATATAGATTATATGCAATGTATTATTGATGTCATATTATTCTTTTGTATCATGTATCTTGGACCTACTAATGTGCATTAAGTGTGCATGGATAGTTGACCATGGATCTGAATTAGGGACCCAGTATTGGATCCTATCTAAAATTCTGTGCATTCCAAGGTCCTATTTATACAAATAAACATGGACCTCATTGTATATGTGGTTTATTCGTAAATATGGTTTTCATGTGTGTATTTAAGTTAATGTGTTTAAGCCATGTAATTTGTTTAATTATATTGTGTCAATTTTGGCAATTGTTGTAATTAGTGTTGGCATAGCTAGTTATGTGGACCATGGATAGGTGTAGGCTTAACTAGGGTTACCTAAGTGTAGTACCCAAGTCTACCCAAGGTTAAAAGTTTCTATATGGTCAAATTGACTTTGAAATCCATGGGTTAACTTTAGGTGTAGTTTAGGAGGGTCTTTTAGGCTCCCAGAAGGTAACAGGGGTAATTTTTAGCTACCCAACTTGGTACCCTAGGGGTTAGAGGTCATTTTCATCCATAAATGAGCCTCTAAACTTATTTATTGCTTCTCTAAAGTCTCATTTTCTTAGTTGAGAGAATTTGAAGAGGAGTGTAACTTTGGTTAACCTCTCTTTTCTTCCAAGGTTTCATTTAACTCCATTTATGGAGAATGAAGGAATGTGGGAAGAAAGGGATGGTTAGGGTCACCTAACCTTTGGTTAGTTCTGGATATTTTTGGAGGTTTTTTTTTATATAAGGAAGGTTTTAGGAAGAGTTGGGTGTTCACTCACTCTCTACTGTTAGAGACGGATTCTAGATTTGAAGGAGCCCTTTTGGAGAAAGTGTCTTGGAAGGATAGCTCATCATCAAACATTCAACTTACCTTAGCTTTGGACTAAATTTGGTTCTTTTAGAATAGTCTTCATGGTTTTTGTATATTCTTGAGCTTGAAACTGCATTAATGGAGTCCTATGTAATTTATGAGTTATTTGTAAGTTGAGTTTTTGAATTTTTATTTTGTTGTGTTTAGATTTGTGTTATATTTTAAATGAGGTTCTTCAAGGATAACTCACCCTTTGGAGGAATGAGTAACCTTGAATGGGGTGTAGGAAATGAACCTATTTTAGTGTAGTGTCTCCCATGTGAGGAGGGAAAGACATGGGGTTTCTTGATAACCATGATGCCAAGTAGGACCTAAGGGCACCTAGGGGGCATAAGGAGGTTATTGTTCATGATTGCATCTTGTGTAGATGGTCATTCTAGGTCCATGTGTGGCTTGAGGATTTATTTTGTAAACTTGGCTTATCCTACTGTGAAGTTCTACCACCACCCTTGTTTTCAGGAAGGCCACTTGAAGACCTTCATCCTATTCTACCATGTGTTGGGAATTTTTCTTTCTTGGATGTGTTTGACCATGTTTCTATTAGTTTGTGTGTTGCATATTTGTATCATGTTCCATACTGGATCCCCTAGATCGAGGGTGACCTTGAAAAGGTCTAGGTTAGGAGGTGAGCCTCCATGGTCAACCTTTATCCATTAGGTTTCAGCTGGATGTAGGAGCTTGCAATGATTACCTTATGTGGGAGATGGGAACAATTGGAAAAGTTAGCATTGTAACCATGGTGTTTTTAAAAGAATAAAATTAGATTTTCTTGTTTTTAGATTAGATTTTAAAAGTTAAGATTTGTTTGTGTAATTAGAGTTTATTTATGTTTGGATTAGATTATTAAAAAAAATAAGATTTGATTTTTGATAGATTAGATTTTTGTGTAGATTAGATTTGATTCTATAATATATGTGATTTAAAATAATAAGGGGGATGAGATTTAATATTAGATTTGATTTTTATCAAGTTATATTTTCTTTTATGCATAGATTAATTGGTTAATTATTAATTTTATTCAAAGATAAGTTTATAGTTGGCAAACATTAGTTTACTAATACTCTTTTTAAATGTTAGTTATTTTAAAAGTTAGGTTTTTAATTTTATATTAGGGGATATTGTTAATTAATATTTATATGTAAGGTTTAAAATGTAATTTTATTTAATTAAAATATTCATTTTAAATTAAATGAACTATTCAACATAATATATCGATAAGTGGGTCTAGACAACCCCTTATCATCTTGATTTAACATTTTGTAAAGATATTATCATTACCTTTGACTAAAATCATGAACGGTTGACTTTTGGTCAACTATGGTCAAAATTAGTCCGACCGTATCTTTTTTTGTCCCTAAGTATTCCCTATACCCTTTAGAACCTCAGTCTTTAGTTTCACACTTTTTAGAGCATGATTGAAGTTTTTGTCAATTGCCTCGATTTGCATGCACAAGCCTTCCTTGCAACTTAGTAGACCATAGTAACCTCTTTTCTTGATTATCAATGCATAGTTCACTTTTGTTCCACTATCTTGATTTGCATGTTGATCAAAGAATGCAGTTTAGGGATCCCTCTAGGACATTTCCTAAAGATATTCTACATAGTTTGACTCTTCTATTAACCTTTTTCTTCTACACAATTTTGCGTGCAAGTGTTACCTTTCAGGTAGTGTAGCAATCTTCAGCGTTAAGTTTTAAAAATTTTGATTGTGTGTTTCTTCCCAACTTTTGGGCATGACATTTTGGTGTCAAAGCTAGATTTAGCAACATTAGGAACCTAACCCACTACGTTATCACTAAGTTTTGCCTTGTATGTGTAGGATGCCACCTGTTACTCAGATAGCCTGTAAGAAAGGGTATGATCAGAGACGTACCACCATGGCCATGAGGAGGTACAACCTGAGATAGATGATCATGGAGGAAATTAGAGTCCACCTCCTGAAACACCTCCTGATCCAAATGCAACATTAATTCAGGCCTTTCAGAATTTGGTCAGACTTCTACTAGACTGTATCACTAGTAAATTTTTTACCAATTTTTGACACGTATTAGTCAATTTTTTGATGCTCATTGGTTTACCAAATGACCATTACTCTTGTCAAACTTTATTTGTCGATTATTTGACACATTGTGTTTGTGTCAAACATTTGACCCACCTAGTGGTTAAAATGTCAACCAATCGAATGTCGAAATTTAGAAATGGTTGCTTAAGAATAATTGACATATCTTTGATCATTTTCAACCATAGTTGGTTGAACAATCGACTGCTGACTACGTCAAGAGTATAGCATTGGTGTCAAACTATGCAGTCTTTTTGGTCGAACCATCGACTATTGACTACGTTAAGAGCGTAGAATTAATGTCAAACTATACAATATTTTTGGTCAAACCATCGACTTCTGACTATGTCGAGAGTTGATTTTTGTCTCTTGTCAATGTACATAGTGAATATTTTACTTTGATCATTTTCTTTCCATTGTATTTAATTTTCTCATAGTGCATACCTACGTATACTTTTTTTATATTGAACAGTTTGCATCCAATCATTGTAATTGTAACAAGGTACGACATACTCCATCAACTCAACAAATTTTTTGTAACATAACTTTATCCCATCTATGGAAAATATGCCAAAACCATGTAATGAGGATGGAATAATGTGATATATCCTCTCATTAACACAAAAATAAGTGTTAAATTGAGGTATCTCCTTGGGTACCCATTCTTTCTCAAGATTGGTGTATCAAAAGGGCATCTTGATGTCTCCTTTGGTCTCATCATCATAAGAACATGACCCCCCTTCAGCAAGAAAAAATTGCATGTGTTTATTGATTTGTTTCCTAATCTTTTGACCTCTAGTTGATCTCCCTATTTTAGTCATACAAAATGTCTAACTTTCATCTACCATTCCTACATTTCCCTCATTCAAGGAAGGTAGATCTTACAAGTACCTATTTGGTGGTTCCTACAATCCATCAAATGAGATATATAGTTGATAAAGAGCGAGATATTTGGCTAAATAAGGTTAATGTTGATGAAGTCATCCATAAAACTGATGTTGAGCGTAGTACTATAAAATCATGAGCAAGTTAATACCTTATTATTAAACCACTCAATGAAGATGGGCATAAAGAGAAAGAAAGTGATTAATAAATTTTTTTATAAGGCGTATTGACTTATACCTTCTGATCCATGTCACTATGCAGGATCCTCATCAAAGGGGTTAAATTTCCTACATATGTGAATCATTTATCTTAAGTTAGCTAAAAATTACATGATATGTATGCTACAAATTTCATGGAAGACAACATGAACAATATGCAAGATCGTAAACATGAAAAATTTACCTTTACCTTATATATGAAATGCAAGATCATCAATAGAAGGGGTGATGATGTGTTGAATACATCAATAAATAAATATCAAATATATATAGTAATCAATATAAATGTTTATAAATAATTAAATCATATACCATCTTGTACATTTCAATCATGTCATCATCATCATCATCATCATCATCATCATCATCATCATCATCATCATCATCTTCTTCTTCTTCTTCTTCTTCTTCTTCTTCTTCAGTATCTTCTTCTTCCATCACATTATAATTTACTATCCTTCCTCTTGTATCATGTCTAACAACAAATGACCAACCCAATTTATATGGAACCTCTAAGTAAAACACTTGCTCACATTTTCTTGGAAGAACATAGGGCTCATCTCCAACTAGCTCAAACAACCTTGTATTAATCATTGTAAATCAATTATCATGTTGAATAACAGTTCTATTAGGATCATTTTGATTCAGTCATGGCATGTACCATTTGACAATGAATATAACTAATTTGAACGAGTTAAAGTCACACTCAAGTATATTAGCCAAGATCCCATAGTATCTATTTTGAGATTATTGAGGATGTATGTCATCTCTAGATGAAATATTAGTGACATCAAAGACTCAAGTTATCTTAGAATCACAAGTGTTCTTCGTGTCATCCAATTTTTTTATGAAAAATTTGTAGCCATGATAGTACATATATTTGTGGTGCTTGACCTGCAATTTTTCAAGCGTGTAAAAATTATTTGAATTGTGAGTTGATATGAAACATATGGGTCGTGATCATTAATAAATTTTTTCGTACCTATCTACCTCTTAAACCATATGCTAGATCAATTACCATTGGCATAACATTGGAATCTCCATTACAATGAGCTTCTCTAACCAATGAAGCAACACCATCCCATGTTAATGAGAAACCATTTTTTTGACATCGTTCAATCCATACCATCATCTAATCAAAATTGTTTTGAATATACAAATGTGTTGCATCCCACTCTCGACCAACTATATTAAAAAAATAGACCAATTACAAATAACTTATATTGAAATTTATAAGAAGTAATTAACTACAATAACATACTAAAATTACCTCTTACTTTCGTCAAACTACCTTTCCTCATCAAGTGCTCCCCTTTGAATTTGTTAATGGAGTTGGGATCACAAATACGATCTACATGGATCTTTTCTGCAAACTTAGGAAGATATTCACTAATTGTCTGGTATACCATATATACCTCCACCATAGAACCCTCAGAATGTGCTCTTTGTTAAACCAAGCCATTCAAAACTTTCATGTTCCTCGCAACCATCCACATTGACCTATTTTTTATAGGTCCACACAATTCAATTTTCTCAACTTGATGTATAAGGTAGTGTTCTTGTGCATTGAAAAAAGTTGAAGGTAGACACTTTTGCATTTCACACATAAGATGAGGAATTTTTCTCTTCCAATATTTTATATCTTCTTTATTGATTTCTTTTGATGACAACCATCTCATTTATTTTCTAAGATCATATATAACTTGTTTGACACTGTTGTCGAAGTGGTGTGGGAGAGATAGAGGTAGAACATACTCCAATAATTTTAAAATGATCTTTTCAATATTTTATAAAATAATATAATGAAAACTACATGCAGTATACAAATATATAGTGAATACAAAATAACATGAATTACCTTAATAAATGTATGTCAATCATGTATTTTCATCCTTGGCCCAAACTCACATTTCTTTGATATGAGATTGTTTATATTTGCAACAAATCCTATGGGAAATCATACTTTTTGTATGACTTATTTTATAGCATTGCTCTGTTGCTCTGACAATAACCAAGGAAGGGCACTTATATCAATCTAGTATCCATAGTTATTTGATCGAATGAAATTTTTCATTGCATGGTTGGATTCTTCAACATCACTACAAATTTTTACTATTTTTTCTTTGTCACACCTTCCATCCAATATTTTCCATAATGTCTCTGTTATATTCTTTTCAATATGCATATCATCAAACAAATGCATGATTGGGAGTTTCTCGTAATACGAAAACCTACTAAATTATGTAGGATAATTTTTTAGTCCTTTTGAAAGTTTTTCATTAATGCCTTGACGACCTTCACGGGCATCAATTACATCATCAGTAAACAAAACACAATATTAAAATATAAATTTCAAACAAAAACCATTAGACGGAATGACATTACCTCGACAATTTATTCTATTATATTGCAACTTCCTAAGGCAAAGTTTCATTCTCTGTGGCTTTGATGTAGTCTCTTTTTTCTCATTGAAAATATATTTTTTGGTAATTCGGTACTTACGATTTCTATGGAGAAAGTCTCTATACTCATCTAACACCTGCTTTCCTAAACTTTTTGAATGATGAGATTTCATCTTTGGACCACAAATTGGACATGCAAAATTTCCCTTTGAACAAAGACATATAAGATCATGTATAATTGGATTAAATATGTTAATTTTTTGTTAACACAATAACATACCCAAAAAGAGGTGTTAACAAGATAACATACTACAAAAATGAGTTAGTCTAGGGGCATCATGTATTGTCCACACAAGAATTGCATGGAATTGAAATTTTATTTTTCCTATTAGTCTAGAGATGTCATACATAGTGACCCCATTCTATAACACCATCAATTCGTCAATAAGGGGCTCAATATATACATTCAGATATTTAACTTAGTACTTGCACAGTTGAATGAATAAAAACATTACATAATTATTATGACCATTTTCATGGATTATTTTTGATAAATTAATTTAGATGACTATTAAATGAAAAAATACTTGAAACAATCATTTCCAACATTATGTATTGCCTCTTTATAGATATCCAAGGAAGAATGTTATTGTTGATAACAAAAACATGTCACCCTAAGTAAATAGATCTCATTTCTCGAAATGGATTGACACCGTATGCTGCCAATAAAAGCCTAAGATTACAAGGTTCTTCTTTAAAGTGTGGCTAAGTTTCCTCTATTTCCTTAAATTCCAAACTATTTGTAGGCATTCGCATAATGTAATCTCGAATTCTGTTGTGTGCATGGTAATCCATAAATCGTGTCAAGCTAGTGCACCTAAATAATCATTGTAGACATGGAATAATAGGAATATATCCAAGAACCTTGCGAGACACCTTTTTTGTTATTTGATCTGATTGATATCTACTAATATGAAAATCAAGGCATTCTATTTCAAATTCATGCTATTTATGATGTATAATATGATCATTTAGACATGCATGTATTATTTGATACTCCATTCCAATATCTTTCATAATGGCAGATAATTATCGATACGAATGATGTAGAATGTTTGATGGTGGTAACAAATACTCACCTATCAACTTACGACCAAAATTTTTTTTTGTTAATATAAAGAATATTAATTGGTACAGGATTCACCCTTTGTTAACTATAAAGAAATTATGACCAAAAAAGATGAAAAAATATGACATATATGACATACCCTAACACACGTGTTATTTCTACGTTAGATAAATCATTCATAACCTTCAAGTTCACCAACAAAAATACAATGACAAGAAGAGTTAATTGAGAGCCTTTGTATAGGGGCTCACATGCCTTCTCAAGTATAGGTACATCAAGGTCATCCTTATCATCATCATCAATTGCACCAGTACCATCATCTTGATCATTGTGATCATCTTGATCCTCGTGATTTCTTTCATGGGATCATTACCTTCTAATTTGATATTCACATCTCCATTTTCCCTCATTTGGAAATCCACATTCTCCGAATTGTCAAGGTCCATAACATGAAACCCAAGGTGGTTGACCTATATCAAAATTATGACCTTAAATTAACCATGATCATGATGTCATCATCAATTCATTTATTATGTATATAAATTGTTCAAATAATATATTGAAATACATACCAATGGATGAAATTTGTTTCCCCCTTCAATGTGACCATGCTTCCTACAATTTTTCTTAGTTGTTTTGATTAGATATCTTTGATTCTTTAAGCCCTTGCAAATTTTGCAGAGACAATAACATTTTCCATCACCTTTTCTTTTAAAGTTAGACAACAAACTAGCAATTGTCTCCTTGTTTTGTTCTGGGTTGATATTGTCAGACATGGTCTTTCTTGAATGGAATGAATTGTTACTTGTACATTGACTAGAATGTTGGTGAAAGAAGGATGATTTGTTTGCAACTTGTAGATAAAGACATTGAACAACCATTTTATCAACTCTAATTTTCTCAACACAAAGGGACATTTATCATAGCCATAGAAACCTGATTATTTTTTAATGAAATACACCAAGGAGTACCATCTTAAATATTGACCATTTACAATCGTGAATAGTAAACCTAAATCAGATAGCTCATTTTTTATCAGCATGTGTAGTCTCTATGTATATGAAAAATGAATGAAATTCAAGGCCTATTTTATCAAGAGCAACAAATGATGCGGAATCCCATAATTTAAAACATGAAACCTAATAAAAAACAATGCAAAACTTGTTTGGGACAATGGAATTTACAAAGTAAGGAAAGGTAAGAGGATCAATCAAATAATCAAAAAAAGAAACATGCTTTGTCAACAATGTTCAAAATCCTTTCAGCAAGCACATACATAGGAAATCAAAAAGGGACAAAAGAAAAGAACTAAGAATTTTTTTTATGAGAATAGGTCAAAATAATATTCAAAGTATTATTATGAAATCATCATGTTCATCACCTATGCATATACCTTTTCTAATCACACAACCAGTGAATAAAAATTCAAATGCCAATTTCTTTAACAATTTCTGTAACAATAGAAATGTCTCAAGTAGACAAGATTATCAATGGAACTTCTTTGATAACGTATAGATAAAAATAGGAGTTTGGATTTGATCATACTTCACCTGTGCATATAAGAGTTTACCAAAGAAGGTATATGCACAGGTGACAAACATTTAGATTTGACCAATAATTACTCAGATCTTGATCCAACAACAAATGGACTTGTGATGATTTTCACAATAGTACATGTGTTATAGGGTAAGATCCTAGTACTCCTTATGAAAATATCAATGTTCATCACCTGTGCATATAAGAGTTGATCAGATAAGCTATATGCACAGGTGAAGTCTCACAATATTAGCAAATGTGTAGTCTCAGAACTATCTATTTCTCTGTGTAAATGAAAAATGAATGAAATATCAATCTGAAATAAAAAATTTAAAAAAATAGTATCGCACATAGAGGGAATGAAATATACCGTCAAAAGAAGGTTAACTCAATAGTTGGCACAAACTTAGATAGGGGAAAAGTCAAATTTAAGGCCTAATTTATCAAGAACAACAAACAATGCAGAACCCCACAATCAAAAACATGAAACCTAATAAACAAAATACTACAAAACTTTATGGGGACAATGGAATTTAAAAATTAATGAAAGGTGAGAGGATCAATCAAAAAAAAAAGAAAAAAGAAACACACTTTGTCAACAATGTTCAAAATCATTAGGACTATAGAAAAATCATTAAGGCTATAGAAAATCAAGTTCTATAAATGGACAGTTCTGATGCTTTTCCATTAGAAAAATTGAGCATTCATCATTTGGTACTTCTTGGTGTATTCCATTTAAGTATATCAGGTACAAAGTATTCCATTTGTATATGTTCAAATTTTTTCCAGTAATGATATATACCCCAAATCAGATCCACATTTTTGATCTTTCAAGGGTATGATTTCCAGAACAAAGCACACGCCTTTTTTCCTACTTCAAATTCACCCCCTAAAAATTCTAGGGATATTCATATGCATCTAAAAAAGAATAGATTTGCAACTCTTTCCTTGGATGGACTATGCTACTCCATGAACTTATTTAGTTCTGATTTCAAATGTTAAGCTCTACATGTGATGGAGCTACTAGTTCAAGCTTCAAATTAAGCTCTTAGAGTCATTCCCTATCAGTGACACTCTGATAATAGGACCATTGGAGAATTGAGTCATCTCAAAGTCCCATTGTCATTATATTATTTTTAATTTTTGAATCTTTGATTCAATGTCTTTGATCAATAAATTGCATAAGGGTACACGATCCCTTCTACTCCTATTAGCAAGTTTAGTTTTTTTGGTGTAGATTACAACTATGTTTTTTATTTTATCATTTCCTTTGACTTGATACATTTGTTTATGAATTTTCCATCCCTTAGGTTTGTTACTCTAAACCCATGCATAAGATTTTTACTATTTCAAACATTTGTTTCCAGCTATGTGTTCATGATAGAATTTTATTATTCATAATCTCATAGGCATTTCATGATAGAATTTTCTTGTTCATAATCTCATAGGAATTCATGTGGAAACCAAACCAAATCAATTCAAAATCAATCAAGCATCAATCTATAATTCAATTCATCAATTCAAGGCAGAATTCTAGAAATACACTCAGTAATACATATAAATTCAGAAATTCATTCAAGAATTATTCCTAAGAACATTCAAATATTATTCAGGGGATTGACTATCAATCCATCAAGAGATATATACAAGCCAATCATGGAGCAACATAAAACATCATCATTCCTTACTCATCATAGATGAAAAGAGAAGAAGATATGAAGGAGAGTAATTACCTATAATCTAAGATCAATTATAAATATACAGCGGATATAGAGATTAATCTAATACAACAATTCCATATATGTCTGTTGTAATGCCCCACTAGGGAACCCAGGAGAACTAACCTAAACATGACACTAATTTAATAGGATAAATTTTGTAAAAATGTTTACAAACAATAATGATAACAATACGGAAGAAACACAATGAAGCACATGACATATGTAAGTACAACTCTTACACAGATAACAATCCTTGAGGGTTTCTTGACGTAGAATTACTTAAGAAAAATAATCCACGAATAACAACTATAAAGAAATAACATTAAGGATAAATCAAATAGATCCAATAATATACATCTCATATAATAAGATCACATATACATCTGATACCCAAGATACAACCTAATCAACATCCACTATACAAGTCGTAGGGTATGTAATAATACATAATAAAACAATACAATATGTCCTCCAAAGGATGATAACCAATATCCACATATGGTACAAGTATACAACTCATGAAACTGATCAAGTCTCTAAAAGAATAAGAATATAGAACTACAACAAGGATCATCCAAGCATGAAGAAGAACCATCAGATCTCAATGGTAATAAGAATCACTACCACCCAACCGCGTGGAACCAGAGGTTCACTCCTACCATGTTGAGGAGATAGTAATAGGCCCACTCACATGGGGTATACAATAAGAAATCAACCATCAAAGGTATACATGACATCATACATAATAGCATAGGAAGATCCTAGAAGCTCTCTAAATCACAATAAGGAACTCTAAACAATACCAGAGGTAACTGACACATGTAGGATAACCTAAGTTGTATATAGGGAAGTGTCATCACATAAGGCTACCCTTCAGTTACCCTAGTAGTCCTTCTTGCACCCTGGCCCCTAAGTGACCCTATGTGACTCAGTAATCCTTTTGTGAAGACAAGGATAGTAACTCTCCCATCCCAACATGTAATAAACTCAAGGCATGGGTAGAGAGTAAATTATCTTATTAGTTTATTTTAAAACCCCTTAATGTTTCATATTTTCACTTATTAAGAAACTTGCCAATGAGATACCCTAGTATCCACATAGAGCCCTAGACCCATTGTAAGCCACTTCCCCTCTATACACTTAGTTAACCTATCAAGGCTCAATCCAAAAATATGAAGGTAACATATAAATATTAGATCACATCCTATCCATACATGAGCACATTGCTTCTCAAATAAGCATAACAATTAACAGTACCCTCATAAGATCATAAAATACAACATAACCGAAACGGGTTGGGTACAGGGTATCAAGACCATAACAACTACATAAACATGCACTGACATCATATAAGATACCATGAAGAAATCAAAACCCCCAAATCTCTGGTTTTACATTCTAAAGGTCATCTATCCCAAACACATACCCAAGAATGAATACATCCCATACAAGGAAAGCAAACATAGTTCATTTTGATAATCACTCAAAATACAACATGGCTTAATAAATGCACTTTCAGAAAGAACTATTTGAAAATTAGTGATATACACATCTTTTGAAATATCAAATTCAAATTTCAGTGATAGCATAGCAATAAATTTTTTTATAATATCCCAATTATGCAAATTCATTTATCATTTAAAATTACTAACAAATTATAATTAAATTTCCGAAGGAATATACATACTAAATCTACTATAGAATTAATATATAAAATGTAGCACATATAAACTAATCTATTTAATAATTACTAAAAACCAAATATAATTAAAAAGTAAATTTTTTTTAAATAGAATTTCTAAAAATAGAATACCCACTGCATGCGAATTGAATTTTTCTTTTTTTAAAACTTTTTATTTTATTTTCTAAAAATAGAATTTCTAAAGAAACATAATTTCTAAAAATAGAATTTCTAAAGAGAAATAATTTTTAAAAATAGAATTCTATTGCATGCAAATTGACACAAACAAGAAGAACATTCTATATTTAATATTTAATTTCTTTTTCAATAAGAGTTTTCTCTAAGCATGCAAATTGACATAAACAAGAAAAACATTCTAAATTTAATAATATTTTTTTAAAATGAAATCTTTGCATGTAAATTGATTCAAACAAGAAAAGAATTCTAAATCTAATATTAATATATTTTCAAGAAGGGTTTCTTTCTCAAGCATGCAAATTTAACTCAATTGACCTGTTTTCATGCAGATCTAATCCCGGTTTTGGCAAGAACATGGCAAAGGTGAGTTGTCTACATTCAAGGTATGATATTAATAGATTTGAGGGTTTAAACCATTTCTTTAGAATAATAATCAATTTTCTTTAAAAAAAAGACATTTTTCTCAAATTGAAACTCTAAGGGCAATTTTGAAATAAATTCATTTCCACATGAAAACCCTAATGCCCATTTTGCATCTAACACCATAAAATGAAATATTTTTTCCCACAAGCACAAATATGACATGCAAACTTGAAAGAAATCACAAAATTGAACATAGAACAAATTTCTTAATTTTAATCAATAAACCACACAATGATCAAACAAGGAAGATCAATCAAAGGATCCTATCTTTTCAGATGCATAGAAGATGGGGATCTGAAAGCTAGAATTGACAAGAACAAGATCCTACCTTAATAACTGATGAGAGGAAAAAATCCACAAATCCAAGCAAAGAAGAATCCACAAATGCTCCTAAGCTTTCTCAAAACTCCAAACACCTGATTTCTCCTTCTCCCTGATTGAACCCCCTCTAAAATGCATTTCAATCCAAGGATATAGAAAACCAAGCAATTAGGTTTTCAAAAAGTGAAACCCTAAAGGGAATATAAATTTTCTAATTAATAATTAAAAGAAATTCTTTATTTTCAATTTTCACTTAAAGCATGCATAACCCAACTTTATAATATAAAAGCAAAGTTATAATTGAAAATGTATGAGAATATATTTCAATTAAATAAATCAATTAATCATACAACTTAAAGCAATATTCAATAAATCAACTTTGCACAATTAGTTAGAATATTTAAATTTAATATTTATTTAATCTCAATTACTTAAATCAAGACTTAATAATTAAATCAATTAATTAAATATAGGCATTTAATTAACATTTAATTATTAAATAGCCATATATTTAATATACTAATGTTTTAACCTTATTAAAGGTGCAATAATTAACATTAATATTTACTATAATTATTCATTAAATAAATTAGGCCAAAAGCATCATTAAATCACCTGAAAACCATCTAAATAGATAAACAACTGAAATAGAAACACAAACACACACAAACAGGCTCATCAATCCACGTCACTTGATGGATTCAAACACTAGGATAGTCAATCAGATTCTTGTCCACTTCTAGAACAAAATAAGGGTTTAGGGTAGGATTTAGATTTGGATACTATCTCCCCTTTCTTACCATTGATATATTGCAATAGGGCGCACTCACTCCTTTCAATATAGGGAAGACATAGCCCGATACCTGAAAACCTATCATCACAAAGATGAAAATACATGCATATAATATAGAAAACAATGGTTGAGACTAGCTTATCATCTGGATCTCGCCGAAGCAAGTAACTATGACTCTATCCAATACCATACCAAACACATCAAACAGTAATGTAAAACATACAAATGATCCATGAGCCTACAGAAATAGAGTCAATATTGTTAGAAAGACATAATCCAAATGAAATCCTAACATGTACATAAGCACAATGAAATAACCATAAAACACATGTACATAGAAGATATAACATACTAAGCAATGGATCAATACATAATGATATGAAATACATAAATATCCTCAAGATCAACTGAAATAAACCACACATACATAAAAAGGTCTAAAAGAGTTCGGCAACTGAAAACTGAAAAATATACTAAGAGGTGGGTATTACATCTGTCATCATACACCAATATACATCCAATAAAGAAATCTCTTTTGAAGGCATTTATACTATCCTCGGCTTGTTCTATTGAATTAAGATAAGAGATTCATATCAGAATCATTGTTGAAAATCAAAGTGCTATAGACAAATCTTCAATAATATCAAACATATGTAGCAATTGATTCTTCCATAGTCTATTTAATTAAAATAAGTATATTAATACAAGCCCTTGCTCACTCCTCCAATAATGTAAAGGATATAGTTTTTCAAATTTCTCAATTGAGGAACATAGTGCCATTTATTTTTGGGACAAGATATACATGTTTGTGTAGGGATAAAAGAAAGAGGATAGAGCTTGGAAAGCGGCTGAAAAGTTACATCAGAGAATGAAAAATGATAGGGTAGAATTCAGACCTACAAGATAGTCTTTTTTGGGTTAAGAAAAAATCAAATTTGTAACTATAGAATGAACTTTAGGAGTAAAAAAGAGAGTTAAATGTAAACCTTCAGGGGTACAAGGTTGAAGGGGTTAAGAAGACCTAAAAAAGATAGAGGAAAAGATGAAGCGGGAGCTAGCGGAGTGGCATAGAATCAAAACTTGAAAGCGGGTGGGAAACTGTCCTCGCAGGTGTCGGGAGTTGCAAAGGATGGAGGAGATGGTGGAATCCTAGCAGACCTAGAAAAGGGAGACACATCAAACAAGGATAGGGCCCCATGTGAAAGATAGAAGGATCCAAGAAAAGAGGAGTTGGGGTCTAAAGAAGAACAGTCAGAAGCTCTACATGGCAACAAAGAAGACTCACACTGACATCGCCCGTGGTCAACCCTTTTTGGTATCAAACCCTTAGGCAAGTCCATTTTTATAATAATAAAATATATCTCTGATAAGAAGAAAGGTAAATATGCCATCTCTTTATTGGATGAACTCATATACCACAATATTGCTTCAATGTCTCTCACACTGGTGGGTAAATTTGCTGGCTCTAGGCCTAACATTGATACTGTCAGATCCTTTTCCAAGAGGAAATGGTTTCTAAAGGGCCATGTTGAAATAAAATCCATGGCTAGGGGCTTCTTATCTTTTGAATTTTTGTGTCAAGAATACTATGCCAAGATACTTTGTGCAGGAGCGTGGGCTGTTGGTAAATCTACTCTTTCCCTGCAGAAGTGATCCCCTAATCTGGACCTAAATGATTCTTTTTTGGTCCAAGCTCTGGTATGGGTAAGGCTACCTAAGCTCCCACTCCAGTTCTGGTATGAAGATGTATTTTCTAGAATTTCTAAATCCTTTGGAGAACTCCTTTCAATCAACCCAATGACTGAGGATAGGAGGCACCTCACTTTCGTAAGAATTTACATCAGGGTCAAAGAAGGGATTGATATGCCATAAGTCATAGAAATCCACTCAAAGCTTGGTAAAAGACTTCAGAAATTGGAATATGAAAGTGTTCCTTTTTCCTATTACCACTACAAAAAGGCAAGCCATATGGCAAGGAGATGCCTTGTTCTTGCTAAGGAAAAATCTAAGAAAACAAAAAATTCTGGAGGGAATATAAAGGACCAACATCACGAGGACCCAAACCAGGGGAACTCTCACACTGAACCTCGGGTTTGGAGGAAAAAGGAACCCCCTATGTATGGGGGAGAAGTTGAACTGGCCTCAGATACTACCGAATATCCTTTAAAGACCTAGTCTACAGTGGTCAAATGTTTGGACCTAATGCCCTTTGTTGGGGCGAACCCTATCTCAGAGGATAGCACTCTGAATCCCTCTATTTATCAGGGGTGAAAAATATAGAATCCCCCTTCCCCTTCAATGGTGGGATCTTGATTCCCTAAAGTATCATGGGAAATAAGAGTCTTCTTTCCCACTCAGAACCCTATGAAGGATGCTCCACAAGAACCCATGAATTCTGAGAGTCGTGATGCGGAACTGGAAGCACTCCTTATCTCGGCCACTCCGGGAAGATTCACAAGAATGGAAGGAATATTTGAAAAACACAGGTCAAGAACATAAAAATTAGTTGAGATCCTTCCCCAATTTCCCCAGTTACAACCAGAAGTAAGAACAAAGTTGATCTAGGAGGTAAGAAGAAAATACCAGGGCGTAAATCTCTGAACCAAATCTAGCAAGAAGAATCCTGGAAGAACAAAGAAGCCTAGAAGAACATAGCGGATGGAACTCAACAGACTACCCAGTTAGCCTGCACCTCAAGTTTTAAATGAAGTTAATATCATGGAACATATGTAGACTAAATGGGCTGCACAAGAAGGATGTTGTTAGAAACATGCTCAGGGACCATAGACCAGATGTGATGCTAATCCAACAAACAAAGATGACAAAGGAAAAATCGGAAGGAATCAAGTTTAGCATGTCCATGAATAGGTCTGCTATGAACTCAGAAGGAGCATTAGGAGGGCTGATGACTCTACGGAATGATTCTCTCTAGACTATGGACATTGTTTATAGTGAAGGTAATATTCTACTCCTTAACCTTACTAATATTAAGGCAAAAGATAGTTGGCATATCTTGAACATCTATGCTCCTAACACAAAATGTGGGTGCAAATATTTTTGGGATAAACTTAGAGGAATTATGTCTATGTTAGATCTTTCTAAATGTATTATCATGGGGGATTTTAACACTCGTCTAAAGGCTGGGGAGAAATAGGGAGGTATCCTCCCAGACCTGGAAAGTAGGAAGGATCTAATGGACTTGATTAACGATCTTGGGTTATTAGACCTAGATCTTTAGGGGGAAAATTACACTTGTAGTAATCAGATAACTAGGCTCGACTTCATTAAGGTCCACCTAGATAGAGCTCTGATCACTACTGACTGGCTAAGCTCCCATAATAGCAAACTTTTAGCTCTGGTGAGAATTGGCTCAGATCATTCCCCCCTTTCCCTCACACTGGATCCAATTATAAAACAAAGGAACTTCCCTTTAGATTTGAAATAATGTGGATTACACATCCTAATATCAACAACAAGATTCTCAAGTGGTGGAATATTGATATAAAAGGCTCTACCATGTTCAAAATAGCCAAAAAACTCAGAAATGTTAAAACCAACATCAAACTCTGGAATAAAAAGGATTTTGGTGATATATTTTCCTTTAAAGAAAAGGCCATCTTTAACCTTGGAGCTATTCAAGAGGTTATCAAGAGGGATGGCTATAATGAGACTAACCTGAGTCTTGAGAAAACACTACTCTCGGAATACCACAATGTTATTAGCAAGTAGGAATTGTACTGGAAATAAAGGTCTAGATAAACTTGGCTAAAGGAGGGGACTGAAACACCCATTTCTTTCATTTATCTACCATGAAACACAGGGCAACTAACTAGATTAGCATTATTAGGAGTGGAAACTAGATGGTACAAGATGAGAAAGGCATATCTAAATCAGCTGTGGACTTCTTCAAATCCCTTCTCTTGATAGACACTAACCTGTCTAATCTTGACCAGGAGATGCTCTTGGGAAACATCCCATCGGTCATATCAAAAAATAAAAATAAAGTCCTGTACACTATTCCTATCATGGAGGAAGTTAAAAAGGCCTTGGATTCTCTTCCAAGGGATAAGGCCCCAGGCCTTGATAGATTCCCCATGTTTTTCTTCCACAAGTTCTGGGAAATTGTCAAGTTTTATCTAGTCAAAGCGGTATAGGAATTATTTGCTTCTAGGAATCTTCTTAATGAACTTAATGCCACCTTCTTAGTGCTTATTCTAAAATTCTCAAGGGTGGATTCCATGGATCTTTTTAGACCTATAAGTCTTTGAAATTTATTCTATAAGATTATCTCCAAAGTGATCACTATAAGAATTCTTCATTTAATCCTCTTCATTGTTGCTCAACAACAGTCAAGTTTTGTTCTTGGTAGACAAATCCTGAACTCTATCATGGCAGTGCATGAGGTGATTCACTCCTTAGAAGCTAGGAATAGGGAAGGCTTCTTTCTCAAGATTGACCTATCCAAAGCCTATGACCATTTGGATTGGTATCTCCTAATGAAGGTGTTGGGTGCTTATGGATTTAATAGAAAATTATGTCTCATCATCCACCAGCTCATCTCATCGCCTTCCTTCTTAGTCCTGGTGAATGGCTCTCCCTCGACCTTCTTTAGTGCCTTGAGAGGCCTAAGACAAGGGGACCCTCTTTCCCCTATTCTCTTCATTATTTTGGGGGAATGCTTGGGTAGACTTATTTATCCTCACAAAGGTGCAGTGGAGCTCAAAGGCATTAGGCCTTCTTCTAGAGCCTCAATCTTTTCTCACCAATAATTCATTGATGACACCATCTTAGGTGGGGAAGCTATGGTGAATGAGGCTAGAGGTGTTAAAAACTTGCTAGATTCCTACACTAGAGCCATAGGCCAATCCATCAACTGGAATAAGAGTTCCTTATTCTTTATCAACACTCCTGAGATTAGAAAAGAAGAATGGAAGAAATCATTGGGTGTGGGATAGGATCCCTCTCTTCCACCTACTTAGGCCTTCCTCTTGGAGCTAATACCCTAAAAGAATTTTGGAACAAACTCATAGACAGATTTAATAGAAAATTGGCTAGATGGAAGTGTATTATTCTAAGTCAAGCGGGCAAGATATAGCTAGTCAAGTCTACTCTTCAAAACCTCCCCACCTATGCCCTTAGTCTTTTCTCCATCCCTGCTAAGGTGGCAGAATCTTTGGAAAAAATACAAAGAAGATTTCTATGGTCTGGGGGGGGAAGAGCATAAGCGTATGCCTCTGATTTCTTGGGACAAAATTTGTCTCCCCAAAAGGGACGGGGGTCTTGGTGTCAGAAGAATAAATCCTTTCAACAAGGCTCTCTAGATAAGTAGGAGATATTTTCCACAGCAAGTCAAATTGTGATATTGCTATCAGGATTCAACTGTGTAGTTTTTTGAGTCAAACTCATTGACCCACGATTCATGAGTAGTGGTTCACACGAACCCATCTCTCATGAGAATGAATGGAACACTTAGCACTCATTGGATCTAGGTGATGCTCACAGAGGTGAAGCACCGGGACTTCCCGGGAGGTCACCCATCCCAGTACTACTCCAGCTCGAGCGTGCTTAACTACGGAGTTTCCTCCCTGGTTAAACCCACTCTGCTTGCATCCTCATTTGCAAAACCTTCACCAAGTGTTGTGCCTTATGAACCATTCATTAGAAAGCCCCTTAAGCTCATCAATTGATAAGTAGGAGATATTTTCCATAGCAA
>MU226035.1:1146449-1168759 GCA_018584345.1 Thuja plicata
CCATGGTTAAACCCACTCTGCTTGCATCCTCATTTGCAAAACCTTCACCAAGTGTTGTGCCTTATGAACCATTCATTAGAAAGCCCCTTAAGCTCATCAATTGATAAGTAGGAGATATTTTCCACAGAAAGTCAAATTGTGATATTGCTATCAGGATTCAACTGTGTAGCTTTTTGAGTCAAACTCATTGACCCACGATTCATGAGTAGTGGTTCACACGAACCCATCTCTCATGAGAATGAATGGAACACTTAGGCGAAACAAATTTGGCAGATATTCCATGGTACTAGGGAATGGCATGATTACTTTGACGAGGAATATCTTCCCAACAACTCTTTGCACTCCTTCGAGAATGAAGACATCCCAAAAGGATCCAACATTTGGAATGGCCTAATTAAGGCCAAAGACCTAGCCAAATCTAAAGCGAGATGGAAAGTTGGTAATGTTCATTGTGTCAACTTCTGGAATGATAATTGTCTTTTCACTAAACCTCTGAAAGATATTGACTATTTCAACTAGTGGAAGGAAGCTTGTACCTTGCTTTATGGGGATAGGGTCAGCAATTATAGAGATGCAAATTCTTGGGTGAATCTTGGTTCTATCTCCCAGGACTTAACTCCTCTCCTCAAGAACCTTAATGCTACTTCTCTATCCCAGCACCAAGACACCCTAATTTGGGAAGGCTCCCCAAATGGATCCTTTACTGTGGCCTCTACTTATACTTCACTTGTTACCCAAGATGCCTCACCCTTCTGGGTGAAAGCCTAGCTTCCTGGCCTTACTCTGAAATCAATGTTTTTTCTGGCTCTTGCTCAAAAACTGTATTCTCATTGTTGACAACCTAACTAAATGAGGCATCCCTATTACTAATATATGTGCCTTATGCCACTGTCAAGAAGAATCGGTGGACCATCTCTTTATTCACTACATCTTTACTAGCTCTATTTGGCACTTTATCCTCTCTCTTTTTGGTCTGCAATGGTGCTTCCCCTCCTCGGTCAAGGAGCTGTTCTTTAACTAGACCTAGCCCTTCAAAAATAGAGCCTTCCAAAAAATATGGTCCTAGGTGTTGCCTCACCTTTGCTGGGGCATATGGAAAGAGTAGAATAACCGCATCTTCAGGGATTGTAGTTCCAACCTCAAAATCATTTTTCGAAAACTTCATCATGCTCTACTAAATAATTTTATCTCATGTGGGAATACTAACCCTTTTGCAGGTAACATGGATGCTGCTAACCCCAAGAACTCTGTGGGTAAGAGACAAAGTTGCACCTGGTATAGTCCCCCGGAAGGCTGGTCAAAAGCCAACTTTGATGGTGCTACCAAAGGCAACCCAGGAAGGGTGGGAAGTGGTGGAATTATTCAGAATTGGTTTGGTTATGGCATTGCTCTTGTTAGCTTCCTATTGGGTGTTCAAACTAACCACTACGCAGAAGCTAATGCCACCCTCCAAGTTACTAATTTATCCCATGATCTGGAAATCAAACAACTCTGGTTAGAAGGCAATTCAAAAAACATCATCAACTGCCTCAACAATATCCACCCACCTTCATGGACAATAGAAAAAATGACAGAGGAGATAGGTGAAATTTTAAATTCCTTTGACAGGGTGTACGTAACCCATTTGTTTAGAGAAGGCAACCAAGTTGTTGATTACTTTGCCAATAGGGTAGTGTGAAGTGATAAGTAGATACGCTGGCATTATGGTAGAGATATGCCATGTGAAGCCTTGGATTTAGTCGATTATGACCGAATCCTTGGGAAGGAGGGAAAAATTAAATGTAATGATGAACACAAAAGCTAAGCTGGGAAATGGCATTGCCATAAAAGGAAAGTACATGAAAGGTTGTAAGGGAAATAACTACTATCAAACCCCACACAATTTTTGGGTGTCCGAAAGCAAGAAGGTAACTTACAACATAAGGCACAATAGTAAGCTTTTCTAGAACTACTCTGATAAATTAGATTTTTGTAGAAGCTTGCCCCTATTTACAATTATCAATCTTTTAGCTATGGGTGGAGAAAGGCACAAGAGGGAGCCCATGAAGGATTGTAAAAAATCAAAAAGGAGGACAAAGGTTTGGAAGTACCTCAAAAATGGGGGTATCCCCACCTTTATAGAAAGGCTCCATGGTGGGAAGTTGTCTATTACTAAACTTTTTGTCAAAAATTGGGATGAAGGCAGCATTGAAATCGAGGGTAGAAAGTTCACTGTGATAGAAGAAGTCATCTCAGTAGTGACGGGGATTCCCATAGTTGGGAAAAAATTCTACAAAGACCAAAATATTTTGGATGCTTCCATCAATGACTTTGTGAGAGACGAGGAGGAAAAGGGAAAGCTCACCAAAGTCGGCACCCATTACTTGCCTGATGGGATGAAAATTCTATGGCGGTTTGTCCTATGTGCCATCATCTACTACATAACCTTGGACTCTAGGTTTGATAGAATCCACACCCACCACTTCATGATTTTGAATCATTTTTGCCACACCATGTTGATTTATATCCCCTTTTACCTTTATGGTTCCATAAGTGATAATATCAATGGGCTATAGAGAAAAAGCCATAGCTAACCCCACACTACATGAAGGGCTCTTATTGCTCATCTATGATTACTTTAAAGCCCAAATTATGGGTAAAGAGGTGAACTAGAAAGAGGAAATGGAGGTTTCAGAATCAGACTATGTCCCCTCAGATACAGAGGATAGCATGGGTTTGAATTCTGAGGATGATGAAGATTATGAGAATAAAAAGACCATCTAGGGCTCCTCTTCAAAGAAGAAAAAGGACACTTAGGTGAAATTTAAAAAAGAGATCATGGTAACCCCAAAAAAATAGAGCACTATGATTATTTCCTTTGAAGAGGAATATAATGAGGAAGACATGGATTTTGATAGCGAGAAGTATCCAACTGGCAGGAAAAACAAAAAGAGAAAGTTCCCTAATTCTATGAAACCCCCAAAAAACAAGGATAAGGATAGGGAAGAGAGTGTTGATAGGTCACTTCCCTTGTTTGGGACAAAAACCCTCCTATGTAGAATCAAACCAATGATGGGATGGAACATGAAAAGGAGTTTAGTTGTTACATGGCTAAAAAGGGAAAAATCATAGGGTGGAGAGAATTCAACACAAAGATAGCTAAAATGGGGATAACTAGAGAGATCATAAACCCCAAGGTTCTGGTAGAAGATGGCGGCCATATTAAGTTAGATGAGCTTATTGACCCCTCTCTGGTTGTAGTCAGTAACAACACTAGGGAATTTGATATTGACCTGCTAAACAATTCTAGAAATAACATGCTCGACAACTATAGGACGATCAAGTGGCTCTATCGTGAGGTGGAAGACCTCAAAAATAGGGTAAATGGCACTAACATGGGGAACAGGAACAATGAAACAGAGGATGTAAGTAACCTATGCACCCGCGTCCAAAAATTGGAGGAAAGCATGACTAGGGTTGAAACAACCCTTAAGAAAATAGAAAATTAAAGCTATAACACTCTTAAAAAGACCAGAGAGAAAACCGGTGCCTAGATTGATAAGATGGAGGAGAAAATAGATAAGAAGGACATGACTAGAAAGGAAACAAAGGCTATGTAGAACATTGATCAGGGGCCTGGCAAGTGTACCCGAGCCAAGACAAAGAGCACTAAAGACAAGGACCTAGAGATGGTGATCCAAGAAATCAAAGATTTGGCTCCCATCATGGAGTTGAAGGAGGCCAAGGTAGCCCAAATCATGGTGGACTTATCCTGAGGTTCCTTGGCTTTACTTGTTACTATTTCTTTCTTCTTTTTATAAGTTTAGCCTTTCTTTTTGTTCTGGCCTTTCTTGGCGTGTCCTACCTTTTGAACTCACTCTATTTTGAGGCTTAAACTATGATATCGTAAACCTCTATTTCGGGTTTCAGGATCCCTGTAAAAATTTTTTTACTTAATCAAAAACAATAGGGATAATATTGTCACATAAAGGGGACTAAACATACATTTTGAGTACTAATGTTTGTTCTAAGTTTCATAAAGGGGACTAAACATACATTTTAAGTATTGGTTTTCATGTTGTAGTGATATCCAAAGAACAAGACAGTGATTTATAAGTAGAAAAAAGGATGACACTATCATTAGTAGGAGTGAAAAGGGTCAAAATTTATTGTTACAGTGCATAAACAATGATATCCAAGGTTCTAAAATACAAAGAATGTATCACAACAATGACAAAACTCCATTTTAATAATTAGTTTCTTCAACCACAGAATAAAAGTTTATTCATGGTCAATAAGTGAATAATGATGTAAATAAAAGAACAATGATGCATAGGCACTCCTTACAAAGTTGAAAAATCATTCAAGAAAATCTGAGACATGAACATCACAAGTAACTTAGATAGGTTTCCAAGATGATAAGATCAGTCCACCAACACAACATGAAAATGCACCAAACAATGTTATAAGGGCCTCCTCTAGGGAATCACACCCCATATTTTGAGACTACTTAATTTAGGCCTCTTTGGACTTTAAGGAACAACAAACAACTAATTCAACACTTACCATTTACCCTGAGTCACAATCAATACTTCTTCCTTCAATAAGGGCAACTAAACCTACTATTCCTCTCTACCCGAGCTTATGAATTCAACACCCAACCAGAGAATTTTGAGACCAATGGAAAAAAATATATGGGACACCTATTGAAATTTTATAACACATACACACATATGACATCCTAACCATTTTAAACTACTGATCAAAAAGTTGACTGCCACAAGGCTTTTAAGGCCTCATTAGGCCACCACTACATAGAAACCACTACCGAATTGCATCAAATAACCTTACCGAAAACATGGGCATGTATATAAGAACTTATAACCTTTAATATTCGAACTATAATTTCCCCCATTTTTTTAATTTTTCAACATTATTTAAGAGATATGAAGGTTTTTCTCTTCAAACCCTTATTATATAGGGTTTTAGATGCACTTTTAGAAAAACATTAATATCTCCTTCAAAATTCAATGGAAAATGCTCAAAATGGATGCATTAGATACTAGAGTCTTCCCTCTTTCTAACTATGTATGTATTGTGTCAAAATAGTATCACACAAACCCGTGCAACACACACTGTACCAACAAAGTTGCATAAATGAATTCCTAACAATTATTAGAAAAAATCCTCATACTTCCTTTGTACACTACAAAAGCCCACAAAAATTATATAATTGGAAATATAATTCACTCTACTTTAATGATATATAAGACTCTTAAACTGATTCTACAACATGTGCCTGTTCCAAGCAAAAAATAGTGACTCTTTTTGGGAAAACATAGGAAATCAGATTTTATTTCTTCGTCAACTCCTTCCAAATTTTTATCAACAACCCTTTCTCTAAGTTTTTGAGGATTTTTAAACTTATATAATTAATCTTCAATTTCCCCTATCTATATTTTAAATTTGGATACCATTGGAGTATACAAAACTATAATCTTTGCAAAGAGAACTTGCAAAAGTTGCTAAGCAACTTTTTGCAAGTTTTCAATTTTTTGCACTTTATGACACATCCCTAATAAAATTGTGTAAATGACTTCACAAGAATATATTTCATCCTATACATCCCTAAAATAGGCCAAAATGCCTTATTGCATGATGAATATCCATGGTGACAACTTTTGTGAACCTAATGGTAACATTTGCACTCAATGGACAACTTTGCTCCAAACTTTAACAAAGGACTCAAAAACTCTCACTTTCACCTTAGACACTCTAAAAAAAACCCAAAATGACTTATTAAAACCATTTTTAGCTCATTAGGAATATGTTTAACACTTTTATGTGATTAGACCATTAACAGCCATATAGTCCTACAAGAACTCGTTGGCTTCTAATGCCTTACAAATGAATACTCCTTAGGACCTTATTATCTCATCAAAAATACTAAAACTAAGAACAAAACATAAAAAAACAAATAAAGGCCTGATGTTGACATAGTAGTTAATTGGCTTATTAATTTTCCTTTATCCAATTCAATCATGAAAAACTGATCATGAACAACCCATATTAACTTTCCTTTATCCAAATCTGAATATCATAATATGAGAGCATGTGAATATAATAAATATCAATAAAATCATAATCCTGTATGTAGGAGTTCATGACAAGAGAATCTTTATATTGTCATGTGAGAGGTAAACTTAGCTACCAACAAGCTATCAGCTCCTCTAAACTAAAACATATAAATCAAGGAGTAAACACATTTACCAATAAGCTATCAGCCCCCCTCACAAATCTCATCAAACAAATAAAGCTAACCAAATGTTCCATTGATATAAAGTGGATGGTTTATTTTGGAAATCTCAAGAGGTATACCAACTATGGAAAATTGTATCACAACATGTTATGAGGGAGGTCCCATACTAAATAATGCCCTTCCAATGCCAAATCATGTATGGATGAATAAATTATAATCCATAGGGGCATGAAAAATATGACCCATAAGAAATCTTGTGTTATGTGATCAATGACATCAAGAACACTAATTCCCCATCCACAAATCATTTGAATGTCAAATGATCACAATAAAAAATGGTCATGTTATGCTATATGGACATCCTTATGATATAAACATTAACCATAAATCAAAATAGTGATGTAAAATAGAAGTGGTGTTTTTATAAATACCGTCATAGAGGAATGACAAGGAGAAAGATTTGATAATCAGATGTAGTAGTGAAAGTTCTCCAAAAGAGTTAGCTTCTTGTCTTACAGTGACCTAGAATCACAATACAATATTAAAGAAGAAGATATAAAAAAAAAGATAATTAGGAGGTTCCAAGTTGAAGAAAATAAAATAGTGTTGTTACAAGAAGAAATAGAATGGATTGGAGATTTAATACAATGGTCATCCAATGCATATGTGGTTTAGAAAAAGTACCATTGGTTTCTGGTTATGCCCAAGCTTAAACTGGTTTGAGTGTGGTTTAGATCTATTCTCTTGGGAAAAGTACTACCCAAGCATTATAAGAAAGATTAAATGACTTCCTTAATAGGTCCTTTGGAATTTTCAGTTACAAAATCCAAAAAGGTGTTCAGCTAGGAGTGGTGAAAATAGTGCTAATTAGACAACTTTGAACTTTTGGGTTGAATAGATCTAGGATATTATTTTGGTTGGTTTGTAGGGTGTCAATGGGATATAATTAAAATGTTTGAAGGACCCAAAGGTTTGGGAAGAGACTGGAGTGGATTTGTGTGAATAAGGTACATTTGGGTGCACTGGGTGCATAAAGGTGCATCACCATAAGGAGAAGCATGAAGCAATGATCATCTCAGTGAAGGGTTGTGGGGTCACAAAATTGATGAGTTGGTGAATAAATATTGAAGAACATAAAGGTGTAGGGATTTTGTGTGGATACTCCAAGAAATAGGGGTAGGAATAATTTATTTGAACAAGAAAACACTAGTAAAGTAGATCCAATTTACTTCACTTCTTCATATTTATACAATTTACTTCGATTTATTAGAGTTTCAGATTTGTTGAATGTATTGGCCACATAGATTCCTCCTACATGCCTTGTGGTATCCTATTAGCCAAGTTCATAGTGGAGAAGTACCTGGAGTTATGAGAAGTCAATATCCTCATCTCCATGAGAGGATTCATTGGTATATTATAAGTGAAAACATATATTCGAATGATGATATCTAACTCAAAATGCTAACAAAATTTGATTTTCTTAATACTCGAAATTATACCAAACTAAAAATAATAATTAAAAAACCATATATTTACCAAATGACCTTGCTTAAATTAATACCCTTGATATAGACTCATAAGCTTACGAGTACATGATGATTAAGCATCCATCCTTTACTAAATGCTACAAATTTACCTATTCACTTATAATGCAAAAAAGTGCCAATTATGGGACTAGATGACCAATAATCTACCTAATTTAGATTGGATGGTAGGAAGGGATTTCAATATGATGGAATGCTCTATTAATAATAGTTGGAATAGTCATATTGACTAAGTAGTGAAGAAATTGATAAATAGTTGAATTACAGAAAAACCATTAGATTTCTAGACCCAATCGACAACCAACTCTTATCTTGTACTCATAATTGGTTTAATGGATAGGTTCTATGTCTCTCCCAATCTATGGTTGGTGAAAAAATCCAATGGAACTTGTGTAAATGTTAATTATTCTACTACACTATCAGACCACTTTCTCATAGGTTAAGAGGAAATGTAATAAATGTCCTAGAAGTGTCTTGTCCCATTAGATCTGCAATAAATGTTCATGAAGTGGACTTTTATTCTTTGTCTAATTTTGAAATTTTATTACTGATATGTACCAGTACCACAACTAGTACCTATCATCCGGTAATAGACATTCAAATTCATATACTCAACTTTTGTGACTCTACTTTATAGTAAATAAAGATGAATTAGAAAATGATAGGTATGAAAAATATTTTATATTTTCAGCTGCAATTAGTAAAGGATAATAAGTCTTGTATATGAAATATCTGAGCTTTCTATCTGTAGATGAATATTGCTCATGATGGTTGTATACTAAATAGAAAACATGAGATTCTTTAATGAGAAACAATTGGAAATCTTTTCTCCTGTACTACCTAAAGAAAAACTCAAACTTGTCCCCAATCTGTATGTAAAAATGAATGGGGACAAAATGAAAATTATATTATAGATTCATCTTTTTCTCAAGTGAATATCTTTTACCTTGTTTTTAGAGTCCTTTACTAGTCAGAATACTATTATAAGAAAAGCATAATATTTTCAAAGTCTATCCAGAGTGATCTCCTAGCATTTTTTAGATAGAATTAAAACCTTTTCAAAGGAAACCTATTAGGGAGGCTAACATACGATTATATCAATTAAGGGACCAACATGATTAGCATCCAAATATTTTAATTTGGATATATAGTGTTCGGCACTAGTGTCCATCTCAATTGAGATGCACAAAGTTCTAGGCACAAGAGGGTGAGACCAATATTACAGATGTAAACCCAAGATCTCCCTCTTTACACAACATTAAACACCACCTCCAAAAATGGTACTAAACCTAATATGAAATTGTAAAGGTAATACAATTTATGCATTACACTTTGGACAATCTTGGGAGATTAAAGCATGGTTTCTTCATTCTTTTAGTAAGGAAATTGATTTTTTTTTAACAATTATGTACTCCTTAACAACAAGGTCTATGACATTGTCTCCTTTTCTATTATCATTATCTTATCTCTCTTCGATTTCATAGACTCAATGACTTTAATTCATCTTTTGTTGTATAGTCTCAATGACTTTAACTCATAATTTAATAACACTCAATATATCAATTAAATCTATGACATGGATCAATTTATTATCTATTGGACATCCTCCTCTAATTGTATAATTCATACTCTAGATCACTTGTAATGTATCAATACTTCATACAAATGGTTAGGATGAGAAACTATTGCAACTTCTTGGATTCATAATAATTATTTTTATATGACCTAGTGTAGTTGTTGAATTTCATTTAGGTTTAAATAATCTAAATGATTGGGTATGGAACACAAAAATAAGCTAATTATAAAATAATAATGGATATCAACCCAAAAAATTTCAAATTCAAGTCACAAAAATGAATAAATAAAAATAAAACAATTATAATTTCAATACTTGACAATAAATTTTCTAACAAACGTATCAATAGATGATTTAAATAATGCTAATTTAATATTCCCTTTCGAGGTATACCCAAAACCTAATCTCCTATAAAATTTCTCCAATAGACTACCAACCAAAAAACCCCATAAAATAGCCAAGGTTCTCTTATAAATAACATCAAGTTTTTTGTAGTACTTAACCATTTTGGGATTACGGGAGATTGGAAGAAAAAGGTTTAGAATCCTAGAATCAATAAATTTTGAAACTTAAAGGAATTTGAATGGGATTGGGAGAATGGGGATGTAATATTTGGAAAGGTTTATACGCAATAGTGTTTCGGGTGGAGGTGTTAAAATTTGTAAGAATAGAAGGGTGATGGGGCGGGGTAAAATTATAAGTTTTATGTTTTCAATTTTAAGGACTCACTCATGATGTGATGACATCAAATGACACAATTGTACATGGTTTTTAGTCTTCTGCCTTTTACCATAAACATTCAGTCTAGATGCATATTTTGACAAAATTTTCTTTCAATCTGATGTTGCCCATTTTATTGTATATCTGATCTACTTATATGAAAGTGACTAATAATTTCTACTCCGAGGTGATTTGTATGGAAGATGTATTGGGTTATAAAACATTGTGGAGGCATGAGTTGAGTGCACCTATGTTGGATGATGAGTTTGAATCATATCAGAAGATACACCTCTAGCTAGGGCATGAGTTTGAAGCTAGGTGTGGGATTTGTTAGTTGGGCATAGCCCTTCATTTTTTTCGTCAACTGTTGCTTTAGGAAAGTGCTAATTTACCTATGTTTTGCATGAACATTTTTTATTTTTTGGGTATTATGGGCAGGGAATACATCCTTCTTTGTTGTGTAAGAGCTGCATTATTATTGGCAGCCTCCATTATCTGTGATTCAAGGGTTTTAAATCATTAATGTTTGTGAAGATTCCCTTGTGATAGCATGGAGTATAGTTCATTGGCTTCATGATGAGTAAAAGAGATTTATAAGCTGGGGTTTCAGAACTTACAGGTGGTGTCAATGCGTTTGTGTGCCCTCCTTCCCTCCCTCAGCTCTGTCACTTTGCAAAATAACAAAATGAAACCATCTTTTTTTATTTTAAGTTATATTCCCCTGTTGGTCATAATTACGATGTCATGTCAAGGTTGTTGTAATTTTGACCAACACAAGAATCATTAAAAAAAATCAAAAATTTCCTTCTATAAACTGACCAAGAAAAACCATTTTAATGCTTGGTTGGAAATGTTGGTCAATCTTGTGTGTCAAATGTACTAGTGTATATGCCTCCAGTTATTAAATAGAATGTGCAACAAGATTTAGAAGGATGTGCGTCCTCCGCTAGAGAGAGAAGTAGGATCCCACCTCCTAGGTTTGGAGAGAATAATGTTGAGAAGGAAGTAGGGTCCATTGGAGGACCATGGATTATTCCTAGGGTGGAGGTCTAGAGGTTTGATAGAGAACCTAATATTGGGAATCAGATCATAGAGTTGACGAGACTCAAACTACCTCCAATCTTAGGGGAAGTAGATGAGGCAGGTGCAGACTCTTGGCTAGTAATCCTTGATAGGTATTTTAGGTAGCGTAATTATGACAACAACCTTAGAACATGATTTGTGATTCTCTTGTTTAGAGACCAAGCATCCACTTGGTGGAGGAATGAGGATTCCAAGGGAAACTTAGACATTAATACCCTTACTTAGGAAGCTATCCTTGATCTTTTGAAAGCCTAATATGTCTCAAAGAAGTTTAGGAAGCACCACATTGATGAGTTTCATGATCTACAAAAATGGGGACTTTCAGTAGCCCAATATAAGGGAAATTTTCTTGATCTCCTTCCTTATGTGGAGTACATGGGGGATGAGAAAGTGTAGGTTAATAGGTTTATCAAGGGTTTGAATCCTACAATTTTAGATAGAGTATGCATGGTACCTTTAGGGAACTTGAGGTTCATAGTGGATAGAGCATTAGTTGCCAAAGAGATAGTCAGGGGTCCACAGGATTCTAGGGATAGGTCTCAAAAGCATAATCTCACATCCCAGGCCTCAAGATATCAGAAACCCCCATGGAAGGGGAATCAAAGGTAATATTTAGGGTCATTCAGGACCCCACAATAGTAGCAAACACAATAGTCTCAGTAGAGCCAATGATAGAGGCCATCTTAGGTTCATCAGGGCTCTTATTCTATATAGTGGTAGTAATAGGCTCCTAGGAAGAACCAAAGACCAAAGGAACCTTATACACCTCTAGCACATACTCAACTATAATCTAGGGGTGGTTTAACATGTCTTATAGGACCGCAGGGTCTTAGTACTCCATACCTCTGGGCATTAAGGTTCAGGAACATGGGCCATGTTACACTTGTGGTGTCATGGGGCACATAGATAAAGAGTGTCCCTAGGGTGGTAGTCATCATACATAGGTGTCAGAACCAACAATTGGGGATAGGGGAAAGACCCACATGGTATTTTTAGTGGTAGATAACCGCTAGGAAGAGCACCAGGCTACCATCATTGAAGCCTCAGGTAAGATCAGAGGTAGTGATGTTACTATTCTATTTGATACAGGATCCACTAACTCCTTTGTTTCTCCATCATTTGTGGAGTGTTGGAGGCTAGTGGCAGCTAGACAAGAGGTTATATGGGAAGTAGAGTTATCTTTAGGAGCTAGAGTTTCTGTGACCTTGGTGGTTAGAGATTGTCTGATCTAGATTTGTGGCATAACCACCATAGCAGATCTCAGAGTTACTCCCTTTGGATCTTATGGTCTATTTCTTGGCATGGACTAGCTAAGTGCCTACATAGAAAAGCTAGATTATCGTAAGAAGAAGATTGAATGTTTGGATGATGATGGTACAAATACAATGATTACTAGAATCCATAGGCCTATATCCCTCCATGTGATTTCCACTATGTAGCTTAAGTGGTGATTACAAAAGGGATGCCACTTATACGTTATCATCATCATTGATAGAGAAGATGAGGAAGAGAAAGAAACTTCTCTTGATGACTTCCCCATTCTTCAAGAATTTGTAGATGTGTTTCCTTTAGAGCTACCTGGTATGCCTCCTCATAGAGCGGTTGATTTCCACATAGATCTGGTACTAGGAGAAGAACTAGTTTCCAAAGGACCTTATAGGATTACTATGATACAACTTGAGGAATTGTTAGAGAAAGGACATATTCATCCTAGTGTTTCTCCTTGGGGTGCACTAGTTATCTTCATGAAGAAGAAAGATGGATATCTTAGGTTATGCATGGATTACCGATAGTTGAACAAAGAAACCATAAAAAAATGGTATCCACTTCCTAGTATTGATGACTTGTTTGATTAGGTGTAGGGGTCCTGAGTATTCTCAAAGATAGACCTCAAATCAGGATACCATCAGTTGAGGATCATGGATAGTGATATTCACAAGACCGCATTCCACACTAGATATGACCACAAAAAATTCACTATGGTTCCATTCGATCTTATGAATGCTCCAGCTATGTTCATGAGTCTTATGAATGGAGTATTTCATACCTTCCTTGAAAATTTTGTAGTTGTGTTTCTCAATAACATCTTGATATATTCCAAAGATGAGAAGGAGCATGAGGAACCCTTGAGGAATGTCTTTTAGTGTCTTAGGAATAATCAATTGTATGGCAACTTGTCGAAGTGTTCTTTATTTTGAACAGAGGTCAAGTATCTAGGCCATGTTGTTTCAGGTGATGGCATCTCAGTAGACCCATCAAAGATTGATTCCATTATGGATTGTCCAACACCTACCACTATGACCGAGGTTAGGAGTTTCATGGGATTAGTCGGTTACTATAGATGTTTTGTTGAGGGTTTCTCTTGTGTAGCACACCCCATCTCTTTTCTTCAGCGAAAGGGAAAGAAGTTTGAGTGGAATAAGAAGTGTGATAGGGATTTTTAGGAGCTCAAGTGATAACTTGCCAATGCACCCATTCTTGTTGTGCCAGAGCCTTTAGAAGACTTTATGGTTTTCATATATGCTTCTTTGGATGGTTTAGGAGAAGTTCCTATGTAAGGTGGGTGAGCTATAGCCTACGAGTCTAGAAAACTAAAGACTCACGAGCTCAACTACTCTACCCATGACCTTGAGCTCATAGTAGTGGTACATGCTTTAGTAAGATGGTGACATTTTCTCTTAGGTAATTGGTTTGAACTTCATTCAGACTATCAGGGTCTTCACTACATCTTCACTTAGCCGATCCTTAATGGTAGGCAAGGGAGATGGATGGAGTTCTTATGTGAATATTGTTTTGATGTCCATTACATCAAGGGGAAAGAGAACATAGTCCTAGATGCCTTGAGTACGAGATGACACGAGATTTATTCTATGTCTACATGCATGGATTTAAGAGATCACACTTTTCATCACTTACATGAGGATGAGATGTATGCAAAAGTTTGTGAGTTGATTCAATCTCAGAGACCCCTTGAGGGGAAGTTTTCAGAGTATACTTTGGATTCTGATGGACTATTGTGTCATAGAGGATGTATCTATATACCTTCTTCTAGAGGATTGAAAGAGTTCATGATGCTAGAGACTCATAGGTTCCCTTATACAACACATCCCATAGCTAAGATGATGCATGCCAATTTGAGAGAGTTGTATCATTGGCTCGACATGAGATTTTAGATTGTTGAGATGGTAGCTATATGCCTATAATGTCAAAGAGTGAAAATAGAACACCGTCATCTAGGTGCTCTTCTTCAACCTCATGAGATACTAGTGTGGAAATGGGACCCCATTTCTATGGAATTCATAATAGGCTTTCCTATGTGTTCTTATCGTCATGATGCCATCATGGTGAAAGTTGACAAGTTGACCAAGGTGGCTCATTTTTCACCCATGCATAGTACCTTTACTACACCAATAGTGGTGTAGGTGTTCTTGTGAAATATAGTCAAACTTCATGGCATACCTTGTAAGATGATATTTGATAGAGATTCTCTCTTCACTTCATCCTTTTAGAGAGAACTTTAGGAAACTATGGGCACTTGGCTCAATTTCAGTACAACTTATCATCCTGAGATAGATGGACAGACCAAAAGGGTCAATAAGGTGTTAGAGGAAATGCTTTTCATGTATGATATGGACCATCAAACTTGGTGGGAGGAATACCTAAAACTAGTGAGTTTACCTATAACAATGGGCACCAGATATCCTTGGGTATGCCTTCCTAGTAGGCTCTTTATTGTAGCCCATGCACGACCCCACTTAGTTTAGATCACATTGAGGATAGAGTTTCTATTGGTCCTGAGAAAGTCAGAGATATGGAGGAATATGGGACCTTGATTAGATGATGTCTAGTGGAAGCTCAAGATAGCTAGAAGAAGTATGCAGATGCAAAGATGATTGATTGAGCCTATTTAGTTAAAGATAGAGTCTTCTTGAGAGTGTGACCGCATAAGAGTCCATTCCATTTTGGAAAGGGATCTAATTTTGCACCTTGTTTTGTAGGACCTATTGAGATCCTTGAGAGGATAGGACTAATTTCTTACCATTTAGAATTTCCACCTAGTCTATCACACATCCATGATGTGTTTCATGTTTCAATCTTGTTGAAGTATATATATGATGAGTCTCATGTGATAGATTGGAATTCCTTGTAGGTGGATTCAGACGGGCAATTGGCTTTGGAGCCAATTTGTATATTGGCTCAACAGACATTGGGTCTTCAAGGCCGAGAGATGGACTAGGTTAGGGTCTAGTAGGATTGCTATAATGATGTTAAAGTCTCTTGAGAGGACACAACACATATGAGATCATAGTACCCTCACCTCTTTGATGAAATCTAGGAGGAAGTTCATGACTAGAGAGGGTGGATTTGAGACCTACATTAGACTCTCATAGTTTTATTGCTTTAATATCATGCTTTTAGTGATGTTATGCTTAGACATACTTTGACCTATTGAGACTCTTATGTATTTGAGGATCTATTTAATCCTATGTTATATATTTAGTACCTAATTATGTAATCTAGGTACACTCAAGATACCTTATTTTTTGATTCACTTTAGTTTATGATGATGTCATATATGAGATTAATTGCATAGATGTAATTGTGATGGAAACTGGTTTAGGAAACTGATGATATGACTATTTATATTCAAATGAAGATATAGTTTATATGCAATGTATTATTTATGTCATATTACGCTTTCATATCATGTATCCTGGACCTACTGATTTGTGCATTGAGTGTGTAGGGATAGTTGACCATGGATCTGAATTGGGTTTCCTAGTATTGCAACCTATGTGAAATTTCATGCTTTCCAAGGTCTTGTTTATACAAAGAAACATGGACCTCATTGTATATGTTTTTTATTCATAAATTTTGTTTGTATGTGTGTATTTAAATTAATTAAAGTAAATGTGTTTAAGCCATGTCATTTGATTAATTATATTGTGTCAATTTTGGAAATTGTTGCAACTAGTGTTGGCATAACTAGCTATGTGAACCATGGATAGGTGTAGGGTTAACTAGGGTTACCTAAGTGTATTACCCAAGACTACCAAAGGTTAGAAGTTTCTAGATGGTCAACTTGAATTAGAAATTTGTGGGTTAATTTTAGGTGTAGTTTAGGAGGGTCTTTTAGGCTCCTAGAAGGTAACCCGAGTCATTTTTAGCTAGGCAACTTGCTACCCAAGGGATTAGGGGTCATTTTCAGCCATAAAAAAGCCTCTAAACTCATTTATTGCTCATCTAAAGTCTCCTTTTCAAAGTTGATCAAATTTTAAGAGGAGTGTAGCTTTGGCTAACCTCTTTTTTCTTCTAGGGTTGCATTTAACTCCATTTATGGAGAATGAAGGAAAGTGGGAAGAAATGGATGGTTAGGGTCACCTCACCTTTGGTTAGTCTTGGATATTTTTGTAGGTTTTCCTATATAGGGAAGGTTTTAGGAAGAGTTGGGTGTTCACCCACTCTCTACTCTTAGAGATAGATTCCAGATTTGAAGGAGCCCTTTTGGAGAAAAAGTCTTGGAAGGATAGCTCGACATAAAAAATTCAACTTACTTTATCTTTGTATGTTCTTTTAGAATATTTTTCATGGATTTTGTATGTTCTTGAGGTTGAAACTTCATTAATGGATTCCTATGTAATTTCTGATTTATTTTCAATTGATTTTTTGAAGTTTTATTTTGTTGTTTTTAAATTTGTGTTATATTTTTAATGTGGTTCTTCAAGGCACACTCACCCTTGGGAGGGCAGAGTAACCTTAAAGGGGGTGGTAAGATGACTCTAGTTTAGTGTACAGTCTCCCATGTGAGGAGGGAAAGACATGGGGTTTCTTGATACCCATAATGTCAAGTAGGGCCTAAGGGCACCTGGGGGAATAAGGAGGTTATTATTCATGATTGCATATTGTCTAGATGGTCATTCCAAATCCATGTGTGGATTGAGGATTTATTTTGTAAACTTTTCTTCTCCTACTGTGAAGGTCTACCACCACCCGTATTTTAAGGATGGACTCTTAGAGACCTTCATCATGTTGTACCATGTGTTGGGAAGCTTTATTGCTTAGATGTGTTTACCTGTGTTTCTGTTAGTTTGTGTGTTGCATGTTTGGATTCTATTCCATACGAGATCCCCTAGCTTGGTGGTGACCTTGAAAAGGTCTAGGTTGGGAGGTGAACTTCCATTGTCAACCTTCATCCATCGACTTTCACCTAGATGTAGGAGCTTGCAAATATTACCTTATGTGGAAGATGGTAACAACTAGAAAAGTTAGTGTTGTAACCATTGTTTTTTTAAAAGGAATAAAATTATATTTTCTTGTTTTTAGAGTAGATTTTAAAAGTTAAGATTTGTTTATGTAATTAGATTTTATTTATGTTTAGATTAGATTATTAAAAAAAATAAGATTTTATTTTTGATACATTAGATTTTTGTGTAGATTAGATTCTATAATAAATGTGATTTAAAATAATAAGGGGGATTGGATATATTCTGAGGAATAACAATCTACAAGCACAACTGGGATGGGGGTGAATCAGTTGTTAGACAGATTATTAAACTTTAAAATTTATAAACCAAATCCCCAATGCAAATGATAACACATTAAATACCAAAACAATAACAAAATCCTTTATTTTTGAGGAAACCCTATTAAAGGTAAAACCCTGATTGGAATTAGCACCCACAAGATTTACGAAGAGTATAGTATCCATGTTAAAAAATAGACCATGTTAGGAGTCAAGAGTAAAAATGGTCTCACTGTCCGAGCACACTTCTCAAAGAAGGTTAAAGCCACCATCAAGGATTAACAATCCGAACAAGTGTATATCAGAAATATATAATCTAGTGAATTGTTTGATAGCAACTATCTTTGCTTGGTTAGTTCCAATGAAGTACTCTAATCACAAACTCTTCTCTACATCCAAAAACCAATCAAGCTTCATAGATTCCACACTTCTTTGTCTTTCAATTACCTTCTCATCATTCCTCTATCATATCTTTTCAAAAGAAAAGGTCTGTCATATATAACCTATTACAATAATTGATTAGGTAAGACAATTGAGCTTTCCCAATATAAAAATAATTATTTAACCCCTTGCTAAGATACACAAGGTACCTAAAACAATTAAACATCAATTAGAAAACATCAAATATACTCCAAGATCCACAATCCATGCTCATAATTCATAATACACACTACATCTCTGAAGTCAACCAACAAATAGGTCTCCTCCAGAATACAGGCCACAGCTGACATCACCCATAATCTCACAACTATCTATAAAAAAAAATTCCTCAATGTGTCCTATGTCATCCTTTAAGCTCGCATACCCTGAAATATCTTTACCTGTAAGATATACCCAAAACATAGTGATCTTCTCTGTCAAGCATCACTATCATAGTCCAGAAACCAGTCTTCACTAAAATATCTGTAACATCACCAATATGCAATATAAAGCCAAGTGAGCTTAGGAATAAGTTCATCATACATCCTCCTTCATATCCTTATCTTTGATCATTCTGATTCATCCATACAGTGTCTGTACACTTTTTTCTAGTAATAACCAGTCTGTTCACTCCACAGAAACATATGTTGACATCAGTGACAAAACATGAATATCAACAACATTAGTAGTGTTATTAAACAGATTGTTCTTTTCAACTTAACTCTAAAATACCCAAAATGCTTAAGGACACTCAAATACGACAGTTGGAAAACCGTTATTAAAAAACTAATTTTCCCCTAAATTTAAAGGTACAGCTCCCTTATATGAATGAAATTTAGTGAATTTTTCTCTTTCCTAGTCTAACAGGGGTATGTTCTTAACCCAAGAATAGAAGAGGCAAACCAAGCTAATCCTAGGTAGGAAATAGCTCAGGTAGGATGGATTCAACTCTAAATCTAGCCAACTCTGAGATTTCATCATAATATTAACTCCCAAAATTGGTAATGCGTGAACTTCTACTGAAAATGAAGATGCAAGACTAAAGATTAATGATGGAACGATAATGAATCGATCTATATCATAAGAACATTTCCCAAACATTAGATAACAAAAAATCTACCCTTTTGCTAATTGTATCAAATTATAATACAGAGCTCTGATTCAAACATAGATTGTAAATCCAACTTCAAAGAAACATCCAGATTCAATAGAAAGATAAGTGCAATGCAAATGGAACAGATAAAACAATCGTATTCAGACATACAAATTTGACTTAGAAAAATGCTATCTTTCACACCAATATTTAACCGACCTTTATATTGATTTTGGAAATAGTACATATAGAGTCCCAGATTGGGCCATTAGAAGAAGGCGGTTCTGTTCTTCTTTGACCTTAATCTCTACTTGTTGCAACCCCATCTCAGCATGGATAATCATTTCAATTTTGAACTCTAGAATTTGAAGCCACTTGATTAGAGGTTCATCTCCCTTTTGTAGAATCTTGGCTTTCAACACCTCTTTTGTCTTCATTTTTATAGCTACATGGAGCGTCACTATGGACTCCTGGCACTTCACTCTCTCAGATGTGAGAGTTTGCAAATTCTTCTCAATGTTATTCCTTTCTATCTCCAACCTCAAGAGAGCATTACCCAACTTCTCAACAAATGCCAACCCTTCAGATTTGAGTCTCTCACCCCATCCTCTACCGATCTGCGCAAAGTGCCTATCTTCTTGCAACTTGGCTAATATAACTTGATTCTCTACCGTGCTAGGATAAAAGGTAGATTGGGTGCTAGGAATACTTGAAATTGGGGTGAGAAGATTTCTTATGAAATTTTTCATCTCAGCCATTTCTACCTTCAGTTGAACCTTGGCAGTCTTGAGCTCCTTGAGTTCTTCTTCTATCACTAGATTAGTAGACTTCCACCAGTCCACCTTGGTGTCATGACGAGCCAACCCCATATCAAATGACTGCAATGAAAAATCCAAAGTGGTCATATATTTGAATCTACCATCCTTGGTTGGTTTGGCCACTTCCATAGTGAAGTGCCCGGTCTCAGGGTCACGACCTAGAGTAGACACCATCTTTACTTTCTTCTATTTTATCATAGAAGCCATGGGTTGAAAATCTCATGACAGAGTATCTTTGCTGGAATCCCCTTCTTCCACCCTCTTTCTCTTGCATTCCATAGTATTTTCTATCCATGACTTTGTGCTAGTAACTTTGTTGGAAAAAACCAACTCCTCAATGAACAACTTCCTAATGACTAGAGGTGTAGCCTTTGGTCTCGAAGAAAATGGATTCACTGAAGTAGGAGAAGAGGACACCAATTTGCCTATTGAAGTGACCTTCTATTTCTTCTTGGCCTCTCCTTCTGATTCTGTGGTTGAAGGAGTATCTTCACCCACTTCCACTATGACGAGGAATTTTCTCCTTGGAGAATCCTGGGTCGAGGGGTCAACTCATACATCTACTGTGACTGCTTTTACTGACCGCTCTAGTTCTACATCCTTGGTGAGCTCCTTTGTTGTTCTGATATTTGGGAGTAAACCTTCTCCACAAGTCTTCTTTGGCTGAACTTCTTTTTCAGGAGGTTCATCGCCTCCACCAGCTGGCTGAGAAGAAATTTTGGACATAGTTAGGAGTATTACCAAGGAATTTGTTGCGATGTTGGAGGAATCCTTTGTCAAATTTCTTTGATTAAAAGGCTTCCTTTTCGACCTCTTCCTTCTTCCTTCTTTCCATTCAACCCACTCCTCTATCCTCTTATAAATACCACTCATTAGGGTCTGCAAGTCATCGATGGCTTGATCTAACATGGGCTTGGAACTGATGCAGAGAGGCTTGATCTTCTCGAGATAGGTGTTATCATACATGTGCTGGCCATCATCTTGTAGCCCTTTGACTGCAAACTTGACCTTGAACTTTTTGATTTGTTCAATGGTTAATCTGGTATAGAACCTATCTCTGCTCTCCAAATCATCTCTACAATTGGCCCAGTAGTTGTCATGCCCAAAATTTTCACGCCTCAAAATACAACAACTTTTTTTTTTAAAGGATTAGACAATGCCTAGAGGGTCACAATCAAGGGTTTACTGATCGCAAGAAGTTATAACTACACCTATCCATGATTACCGGATTGAAATGAAATGATAAGACTTGTAGGGTTAAGGGGGATCATGTCCTTAAGACAACATCCCTCAACCCTAAATAAGAAAGATTAGATATAGTTTTAGGTTAAACAAATTCTCTAGGTGGACAACATAAATCATCAACAAGTTGTACCATGACATCTCCCAGAAGGTGAATCTACCCAAGGATAATAAATCCCTATTGACTAGACAAACTAAAGATTTTGACACTAGATATTACCTATAACGCTTAAAATTCAACTTTTCAAGTGTTCCCATAATAACACTATTTTTACGGAGGCCATTATACTGGCCACATATAATGGTCCCATAAAAATAGCATTATCGGCTTATTTATTAAATAAGGACATTATCTTGACTATTTAATTAAAGATTATGTTAAATTGATTTTCGTATAATAACTTATAATTTAAATTCCAAGGCTAGAAAATCTAGTTAAAAGATTAAAAGAATTTAATGTCGAACTTTCAATTTCAATAGTTCAATTAATATTTTAATTTATTGAATTCTTGATTCACAACAAATCCCATTTTAAAAGACGAAGTCAAAGAAAATAACAACTGTAGACATCCATAAATATTAATATTATTATTAATATTAATTTCCCTCCTATTCCTCTAACTATTTAATTCAAATCAATTAAATAGTTTCATTTATCAATAGTTTAAACACTATTCTAATGTATTTTATTTAAATACATTTACCTCCACAAAATCCCCTTTTAATAAATTTATATTTATTAAAATCCTCCATTTTCTTAATTCTTCTAAGCTGTGATCTATTCAAATATAATTTGAATTAAATCTAAACCCTAGCTAGGAACCTATTAATACTACCCTACAGCCTTACCCTACAGCCTACTCTACAGCCTACCCTATTCCTACCCTACTCCCATCACCTCATATCCTAAATATGTTTCCACATTTAACTGCCCTCTAATCGTGCTTAAATGGGTGATTCCTAACCTTTTTAAGGTTAATGGGATGCTCACCCACATGGGGAAATTATTTTCAAAGTGGGTACCCATTCTTCTTAAATTCTCTCTTACAACCT
>MU226035.1:1187041-1206617 GCA_018584345.1 Thuja plicata
ATTATCTTAGAATTGTTATTTATGCTTTCATACTAATGCTCTTAGATGTTAGTTTATACTTTCATTTGCATAAATCATCTAGAAATCACATGTTAGGGTCTTAATTGGTAGATAAATCATAGTTTTTTTCATAATACTTTCATATCATCCTTACTTGCATAGGTTCATATTATCATTTTGAAGGGGATTTGAGACTAGTTCTTCATAACTAGTTCTTGAATCTTTCTTCTTGTTTCTAATATTCTAGCATTTCTTGCATTGGGATCTATGGTAATTGTGTGTTTGAGAGAGCACACCCACATATAATATAAATAAGCAAATCAAAATGAGTAGATTAGGGTGCATGTTATTTACTCATTATTTAGCTTAATCTGATGTTATTTGGTGTCTTTGTTGTTAGTTTGATCTCTTGCATGTTTTTCTTGTCATGAAGCTAACCCGCTAATGTTTACATGTTTGAGCTTGCTCCCAACAGATTGAAGGATTCCATATACACAACAACATTTAATAATTCATTTGTTGAGTGCGTCTATACCATTCTAGTAATTAGTTATTATCAATTAATCTATAGAAGGTCATCTAATGAAATCTCTAATAGTTATTACCTTAGTGTAAAAAGGTAATTTATTAATTTAATTTAATTCCCTCAATGTTATTTCACAAATTATAATATATTCACCTCTAATCATTTTCTTAAATTAACTTATTTAAAAAATAAATTTAGTTCTTACAATAATATAATTATAATACCCCTCTTAAGACAATTAGGTAAATGTTTCCCATAAAAAGGTACTCTATTATCCAAAGAAAAAAAAAAATAACTTAAAGCAATGTATCTTCCCTCTCATTTTGAAATCGCTAACCCTAATTCAAAATTAGGGTTAGGGTCCCAAAAAGAGATGACCAAAACACTTTTTCTTTTCTTAGATTCTCTTCTCCCCATTTTTTTTAACCCTAATTTCTTATGTATTTTTTTTTGCATTACACAGGTGTGGTAGCCATGGAAGAACACCGGCAGAATACTGCAAGGGATATGTATATGCATTTTAATATATACATACACTTACATTTCTGTAAGAGTATAAATACACAGACACACACACACACACACACACACATATACTTTATTATAAAATGCATTTTTTAAATGATGCAGGTTTAATGGCGGCGCTGCAAAATGGGGAGGGTTCCATTTTTTTTTAAAGGGCAGCAGCGAAATTGGGGTGGGGCACGGCTTGGCCGGCCCTGTAGTGGCACCGCCCACACAGCCCACCACAGTCGGCAGCACTGCCCCCACTGTGGTGGCAGTTGTAGTGGTTGCACCCACCACAGGGTGGGGAGGAGCTGTGGCCTTCCCCCCTTTTCAAATGTATGAGGCCGCGGGGGTTGGGGTGGCTACGGCCGCCCCTTCCCATATCGTTTTCTTTTTTTTTTTATATTAAATTTTTTTAAAATTTATTTTTATTAAATTTTTTTTTTTGTCTATATATATATATATAATCATATATATATATATATAATCATATATGTATTTATGCAGTTTTACATCAAATTAAAAGTAGAAAATTAAAGATATCTTTTTTTTGTTGTTTTTAAAAGGATATATATATATATATATATATACACACACACACACACACACACACACACAGCATCCTAATATGTGAACACCATTTAAATATAAATTATTTCTTTTCTATTTCTTTTATAAATGAAGTGGTCATAACATATACTATATATTAATAAACATACATATATATTTAAATGTAAGTATTACCTTTTGTATGGCAGATTTACTCGAAAGAAATATTGTATTTTTTTTTTATAACAAGTGAAGTAAAAAAATAGGATGCCATATTTAAATGCTAAATTTTCTCTTTGTTACTTAAATACAACATTTATGGGTAACTACATACTTGGCCTTAGTTTCTTTTTACTTAGATTACAGGGATAAATTAAGAGATAGAACTTTACAAATTTTAAAGTAGTATGAAAACCAGCCATATATAGCAAGTGATATAATTCTAGAATAGTTGCATAGTTATTTTAATAGGGGTAGATCTTTTCTTCCTTAAAACTTTGTAGCATATTAAATCAAAAGTAAATTCAAATAATAGTTCCCTTCTTCATTTAATTCAGTTTTACATTTCTCAAATAACATCATCATGTAGAAAGGAAGTATTCCTACTCACATACATAATAACTCTTTTTGTAGACAATAACAAGTCTTTAAAGCAACATAATACTTTCAATATCTTCATGATCACTATTATACAATTTCCTTTTAACCCGTCAAAGGGCTTTACACACAAATATTAAAATGGGCAAAAAGAACAAGGAAACCATTTTCTTCATTAAGTAGTCATAACACTTCATGTAACTCCACTTCAAAAATATGCAAAAGAACAAAACAAGGGAAACTCATGGGACTATGGGCTTCTCACCACCCAACCTAGGCCTCTTAAGAGGCCACCCCCGAGCTTGGGGAACCAAACTAAGGAGCGATAGAAACATGCAACAAAGGAAAAACAGTTACATTTACAACACTCCCACCAAGGCTTTGCACAATGGGTTTCTCAATAACCCTATATGGGGTGAAGTGGACCAAATACCCATGGGAGAAGGCCAAACCCAAAAATCATAATCAAAGCCCTCACATGACTTTCCAAATAGCTTCTTTCTCAAAATCAAACCAAGTTTATCATTATGCCCTTATGACCCCCAAAATAAGAAACAACAAGGGAGGCTTCATGGAGCCCATACTCCATGATTTTTCCCTCTCCTCCTTGAGGAGAGACTCTACAGCAAGGGCTATAAAAAATCCTTCACCCCAAAGGCTACTCTTCCCTCCCAAGGGTGAGTGAGCCTTGAGACTCCCATTAACACCATATACAAGATGAATGAAAAAAAAAATACTCACATAAAAAAAAACACCATAACATTTACAACAAGTTCATAACTACAATCCTTCCATAAGACATACACAACATTCATCATTTTGCAAGCACAAAGTAAAACTTCAAGAAAGGAGTTGCAATAATCCACAAACCTAGATCCAAGCTTAAGGCAAGATAGTTGAAGAAGAGCTCCCTTTTAGCCTAAGTCCTCCTTTCTAAGTCACCAACTCTAGCTATGTCTCTAAGTTAGAGAGTGGGTGTTCAAATTCTCCAACATGGAGAGCCCCCACTAAAAAATCATGGGGAGGAGGAAAGTCCTCTAATTATTCCCTCTTCCCTAAATTCTTACACCTTTCTAAAAATGGGTTCAAAAAGGGGAACTCCAGAAAGGTGAATAATGTCTTTGCACAAAGATGGAAGGGTGGTCTACCCAAGGTCAAGCCTCACAAGAGTTGATTTTCGTCCAACTTGGGAAACCAACTTTTTGGAAGGGTCACATTGTCAACCAGAGGCTATCCTAGGGTTGAAATGACCCTTAAATATTGGTATAACAAGTGGGCTACCTAAAAATGACCTCAACACACCCCTAGGCACTTTCTAACCCCTCCAAAAGTCCACTATAAGAGTATTTTTGAAATTCCAATGAGATGACCACACCCCCATCTCCCAAACCAAGGTATGCATATGGGGATTCACTAATGTACTTACCTAGGTAGGTGGACAACCATTCCCTAGTTTACATGTCATGGCCTTGAGTACAAATCACAAGTGTCAAATGACGGACACACAACATTTACACATCACTAGGCCATGTCATATCAACTTGGGCAAAATCACAAGGAAATAAGAAAATACATTTAAGGACTACATTTCAACAATCAACCATATACATTTACAAATTAAATCATGATACAATGAGGTCTTTCCTCTCATTAAGCGCAACCTTGTCTCAAACTAAGTTCACATATTCCTTTGTTTGGTTCCCCAAATAAAATACTATGGTCTCATACCTGCACACTCAATTAAAATATCAGTAGTCTGAGGAGATAAATATGTATATCATAAGGGAATAAGAAATATTTGAAACTTAAGGAAAAGATCAACATACTAATTTTATTACTTAAGATCACCAGAACATAATAATTTCATTTTATGGAAGGAAACTGGTCCTATCCTCTCCAATATCTCAAATGGTCCCACAAATTAAGGTGCAAGCTTAGAGCCCTTTCTGAAATAGATTGGACTCTTATGAGGCCGCATACTCAAGAAGACCCTATCTCCAACCATGTATACCTGATCTATCCTCTTTGCATCGGCATACTTCTTCTGACGATCTTGCGCCTCTAGGAGATGTTGCCTAAGTAAGGCTACCTGCTGCTCCGTCTCTACGACTAGTTGTGGTCCAATGGTAACCCTATCCTCAATCCTATCCCAACTCAAGGGTGTCCTGCAAGGTCTATCGTATAGTGCCTGATATAGTGGCATACCCAAGGATGAATGATGCCCATTATTATAGGAAAACTCTACTAAATTTAAATACTCCTCCCACTTGACCTGATGGTCCATAACATACATACAAAGCATATCCTCAAGAATCTAATTTACTCTCTCTATCTGACCATTTGTCTTTGGGTGATACACTATGCTAAAGTTGAGACTAGTGCCCAAAGCTATCTGTAATTCTCTCCAAAAATATTATGTGAAGAGAGATTCCCTATCAAAAATTATCTTTTGAGAAATGCCATGTAGTCTGACAATGTCTCTTAAGAAAACCTGTGCCACTCTTAGGGCTGTAAAAGTGGTACGGATGGGTGAGAAGTGGGCAACTTTGGTCAACTTGTCAACTATCACCAAGATACCATCATGGTATCAAGATGACATAGGGAGACCAACAATAAAATCCATGGATATAATATCCCACTTCCACATAGGTACCTCATGAGGCTGTAAGAGCCCTCTAGCATGACCCTTCTCAGCCTTAACCTTCTAGAATTCAAGACATCAGGCTACTAACTCTGCAATGTGCTATCTCATTACCGACCAATGATAGAGTTGTCTCAAATCAGCATGCATCTTCTTAACTCTAGGATGCACTACACAAGGGGTTGTATGAGCCTCTAGCATAATGATATTATGAAAATTCCTGAAAGAAGGTACATAGATGTGTCCTTTATGATGTAACAGTCCTTCAGACTCCAAGGAATACTTTAAAAATCTTCCCATAAGGGGTCTCTGAGATCAGATCAAATGAAAAACCTCTACATACAATTCATCCTCCCGCAAATGCTATAGTATACGATCTCTCAAATCTGTACCAGTGATCATGGATGATAACTCATGTCACCTCCTCAAGGCATCAGTGACCACATTCTCCTTCCCTTTGATATAATGGACATCAAAGTCATACTCACACAAGAACTCCATCCATTTCCTCTACCTAGCATTAAGGATTGGTTGAGTGAATATATACTGCAGACTCTGATGGTCTGAATGAAGCTCAAATCGATGTCCCAAGAGAAAGTGTCACCATCTTACTAATGCATGCACTACTGCCACAAGCTCAAGGTCATGGGTAGGGTAATTGAGCTTGTGAGTCTTAAGTTTCCTAGACTCATATACTATAGTTCTCCCATCCGGCATAAGTACTACCCCCAAACCATCTAAGGATGCATCTGTGCAGACCACAAAGTCCACTTAAGGCTCTAGCACTGCTAAAGTAGGTGCGTTGGTAAGTTCTTTCTTGAGTTCTTGAAAGGCCCTCTTGTACTTCTCTATCCATTAAAATCTCTTCCCCATTCATTGTAGGGATGTGATAGGATGATCCACTCTAGAGAAACCTTCAACGAATCACCTATAGTATCTTGTGAGACCCATGAAAGTTCTAACCGTGGTCACAGTAGTAGGTGCTAGCCAATTCATAATGGCATCAATCTTACATGGGTCCACTGAGATCCCATCGCCTGAAATAACATGGCCTGAATATCATACCTCTATTCTGAAGAAGGCATATTTTGACAAACTACCATACAACTGGTTATCCCTCAAGAACTGTAATACCTACCTCAAATGATCCTCATGTTCCTTCTCATTACGAGAATATATCAATGTGTCATCAAGGAACACAACCAAAAATTTGTCAAGGAAAGTACAGAATACCCCATTCATCAGGCTCATGAATATAGCGAGGCATTCGTAAGATCAAAATGTAAATTAGTGAACTCATAATGTCTGTATCTAGTCTAGAAATTTGTCTTGTGGATATCACTTTCCACGATTCTCAACTGATGGTACCCCAATTTAAGGTCTATGTTGGAGAACACATGGGCACCCTATAACTGATCGAACAAGTCGTTAATCCTAGGCAATGGGTATCAATTTTTAATGATTAACATGTTCAACTACCTGTATTCCATACACAACCCAAGCAATCCATCCTTCTTTTTGACAAAGATAACTGGTGCACCCCAAGGAGAGACACTAGGTTGTATGTGCTACTTCTCAAGGAGCTCCTCTAACTAAATCTTGAGCTCATTAAGCTCATTAGGAGACATCCTATATGGTGCTCTAGATACTAGTGCAGCACCCAGCATGAGGTCTATATGGAAATCAACTGTTCTATGGGGTGGCATACTGGGTAATAATGAAGGAAACACATCTGTGAACTCCTATAACATGGGATGATCATCAATAGAGGTTTCCTTTTCTTCTTCCTCTTCCCTATCACTGATAGTGATGGAAAATAACTGACACCCTTTTTGCATGCACCGATTAAGCTTCATAGTGGAAATCATACAAATGGATACTACCCTCTGAACCCCTAGAATGACTATAGCGTTGCTGTCATCATCTAAATATTCTACCTTATTTTTCTGACAATCTAGCTTGGCCCTATGTGCACAAAGCCAATCCATGCCAAGTACTATCCCATAGAATCCAAGAGGCATGATACGTCGATCTATTCTGGTAGTCATGGTACCAATCTGTATCTAGCAATCCTTAACTAAGGAAGTGACAGGTACTCTAGAACCTAAGGCAAACTCTACCTCCCAACTAACTTCTTCTCTAGCTGCCACTAGCTCGCAACTCTCCACGACCAATGGAGAAACAAAAGAATTTGTAGCACCTGAATCAAATAGACTAGTAACTCTATTACCTCCAATCATACCTGTAGCCTCAATCACACTAGCCTGATGTTCTGCTTGGTGGTTGTCAATTGCTGCAAAAACTCTATGGTATCTATACATATCACCAATATGGGCTCTGATGCTGCGATGCATTGACCACCCCCGTGAGGGCAATCCCTAGCCAAGTGACACATGACACCACAAGAGTAGCATGGCCCTTGACTCTGACACTGGGTACCCTGGGGTCTAGAGAACTGTGAGCCCCTTGTCCTACTAGAACCACTATAACCACCCCAAGAGGACTGATGAGTCCTAGCTACAGGTGTCAATGATGCTTGTGACCTCTGGTCCATACTAGGAGCCTGTGACTGCCACTGTTTGGGCTTTGAGCCCTATTGCCCCTGAGGGGCCTTCTGTCTCTGTCCTTGATATAGCTAATTCTAAGACGGAGGGGGTTTGTAGGACCCTGATGAATGCCTGTTATTGTTATGATTATTGCTTTTTCCTTTCCAATGTGTTTTCTAATACCTTAAATTCTGTGGTGTGGTGTTTCAGTTCTGAGACCGATCTCGTGCATCTTTTCCCCTACACTGGATCTCCTCAGCAATCAAGGCCTTTTCCACGGCCTCTCAAAGGTTTCCTGGTGCCGCCATGCCCACCAAACCAAATATAGATGCATTCAATCCTCTAACAAAATGGTTGACCTTGATCTTCTCATCTCTCATATAATCTATGTAAGGTAGAAGATCCAAGAAATTACAATCATACTGTGTGATGGTGAGTCCTATCTATTGAAGATCATGAAATTCACCTATCTATTGATGCCTATAGTGCTCAGATAGGTAACGGTCTCTGAATCTCTCTAAAAAGGTACCCCAAGTGAGGGTGTCCATAGCCAGATTACCCTTTAACTATTATGTCCTCCACCAAATAGCTACTGATCCTCTCAACAAGTGGATAGAAAAGCATGCCCTTATATTACTCCCATAGGGGCACAATCTAAAACACCACTCGAGGCTTGAAGGAAAAGCCTCAGCCTCACTCTCACCCATGGCTCCTAAAAAATGGTGGCTGGTTAAGGCGTATAAGCTCCCTGATGTGGTTCCCTGTCTCACGGGGTACCCTCTCATAAAATGGAACAACTGCCTATGGAGGTGACATTTGTACTGACTCACCCTCGTGATCAGCCTGGTCCTCCACAATCCTCGGTGGGGGACTCCTACTATGCTCGCGCGCTACACCTCCAAGTCTTGTGTGTTGATTATCCTATGGTATCCTGTCCAAAATGATCCTGACCAGATTCTAAATGGCATTCAGTACATTGTGGTTGGGATTAGGGGGTTGTTTCGGAGGAGGCCTCTGCTCCTCACCAATACCCCTAAATCCTACTCCAACTAAACTCATGCCAGAGGGGCACATTTATGGCCTCGTCCACAAGCGTGAGCTTGCTGTGTTACTGGAGGCATCCGACACAAACATGAAATTCGTATAAGTTGAAAGTAGTGTCTTAATATGTGTTTAAAGTTTTTGCAATTATTTCTACTAAGTTTGATCTAGTTTTTCAAATTTTAATAAGATGTTTGAAGTTTTGTGAAACAAAGTGGGTTTTTAAGGCTCTAGTGTTGAAACGTGGCTCTGATACCAAGTGTCATGCACAAAATTTTTGCACCCAAAAATGCAACAACTTTTTTTTTCAAAGGATTAGACAATGCCTAGAGGGTCACAATCAAGGGTTTACTGATTGCAAGAAGTTTGAACTACACCTATCCAGGATTACTGGGTTGAAATGATATGATAAGACTTGTAGGGTCAAGGGGGATCATGTCCTTAAGACAACATCCCTCAACCCTAAATCAGAAAGATTAGATATAGTTTTAGGTTAAATGAATTCTCTAGGTGGACAACATAAACCATCACAAAGTTGTACCATCACATCTCCCTAGGGGGAATCTACCTAGGGATAATAAATTCCTATTGATTAGACAAACTAAAGATTTCGACACTAGATATTACCTATAATGCTTAAAATTCAACTTTTCAAGTGTTCCCATAATAACACTATTTTTACAGAGATTATTATACTGGCCACATATAATGGTCCCAGAAAAATAACATTATTGGCTTATTTATTAAATAAGGACATTATCTTGACTATTTAATTAATGGTTATGTTAAATTGATTTTCGTATAATAACTTATAATTTAAATTCCAAGGCTAAAAAATCTAGTTAAAAGATTAAAAGAATTTAATGTTGAACTTTAAATTGCAATAGTTCAATTAATATTTTAATTTACTGAATTCTTGATTCACAACAAATCTCATTTTAAAAGATGAACTCAAAGGAAATAACAACATTTAATAATTCATTTGTTGAGTGCGTCTATACCATTCTAGTAATTAGTTATTATCAATTAATCTATAGAAGGTCATCTAATGAAATCTCTAATAGTTATTACTTTAGTGTAGAAACGTAATTTATTAATTTAATTTAATTCCCTTAATGTTATTTCACAAATTATAATATATTCACCTCTAATCATTTTCTTAAATTAACTTATTTAAAAAATAAATTTAGTTCTTACAATAATATAATTATAATACCCCTCTTAAGACAATTAGGTAAATGTTTCCCATAAAAAGGTACTCTATTATCCAAAAAAAAAAACTTAAAGCAATGTATCTTCCCTCTCATTTTGAAATCCCTAAACCTAATTCAAAATTAGGGTTAGGGTTCCAAAAAGAGATGAACAAAACACTTTTTCTTTTCTTAGATTCTCTTCTCCCCATTTTTTTAACCCAAGTTTCTTATGTATTTTTTTGCATTGCACAGGTGTGGCAGCCATAGAAGAACACCAGCAGAATACTGCAAGGGATATGTATATACATTTTAATATATACATACACTTACATTTCTGTAAGTATATATATATTAAAATATATAATTTATTATAAAATGTGTTTTTTAAATGATGCAGGTTTAATGGCGGCGTTGCAAAATGGGGAGGGTTCTATTTTTTTTAAAGGGCAGCGCTGAAAGTGGGGTGGGGCGTGGTTTGGCCGGCCCTGTGGTGCCGCCGCCCACACAGCCCACCATAGTCGGCGGCACTGCCGCCGCTATGGTGGCAGCTGTGGTGGCTACGCCCACCACAAGGTGGGGCGGAGGCGTGGCATCGCCCCCTTTTCAAATGTATGAGGCTGCGGGGGTTGGGGTGGCTTCGGCCGCCCCTTCCCAAATCATTTTTTTGTTTATATTATATTTTTTTAAATTTATTTTTATTAAATGTTTTTTTTTTAATTATATATATATATATATAATCATATATGTATATATGCAGTTTTACATAAAATTAAATATAAATTGTTTCTTTTCTATTTCTTTTATAAATTAAGTGGTCATAACATAGACTATATATTAATAAACATACATATATATATTTAAATGTAAGTATTACCATTTGTATGGAAGATTTACTTAAAAGAAATTTTTATTTTTTTTTTAAAATAACAAGTGAAGTAAAAAAATAGAATGCCATAGTTAAACACTAAATTTTCTCTTTGTTACTTAAATACAACATTTATGGGTAACTACATACTTGGCCTTAGTTTCTCTTTACTTAGATCGTAGGGATAAATTAAGAGATAGAACTTTACAGATTTTAAAGTAGTATGAAAACTAGCCATCTATAGAAAATGATATATTTCTAGAATAGTTGCATAGTCAATTAAACAGGGGTAGATCTTTTCTTTCTTGAAACTTTGTAGCATATTAAGTCAAAAGTAAATTCAAATAATAGTTCCCTTCTTCATTTAATTCAGTTTTACATTTCTCAAATAACATCATCATGTAGAAACAAAGTCTTCCTACTCACATACATAATAACTCTTTTTGTAGGCAATAACAAGTCTTTAAAGCAACATAATACTTTCAATATCTTCATGATCACTAATATACAATTTCCTTTTAACCCCTCAAAGGGATTTACACACACATATTAAAATGTGCAAAAAGAACAACAAGGAAACCATTTTCTTCATTAAGTAGTCATAACACTTCATGTAGTTCCACTTCAAAAATATGCAAAAGAACAAAATAAGGGAAACTCATGGGACCATGGGCTGCTCACCACCTAACCTAGGCCTCTTAAGAGGCCACCCCTAAGCTTGGGGAACCAAACTAAGGAGGGATACAAACATGCAACAAAGGCAAAACAATTACATTTACAACACTTCCACCAAGGCTTTGCGCAATGGGTTTCTCAATAAACCTATATGGGGTGAAGTGGACCAAATACCCAAGGGAGAAGGCCAAACCCAAAACTTACAATTCAAGCCCTCACATGGATTTCAAAAAACCTTCTTTCTCAAAATCAAATCAAGTTTATCATTATTCCCTTATGACCCACAAAAGAAGAAACAAGGGAGGCTTCATGGAGCCCATACTCCATGATTTTTCCCTCTCCTCCTTGAGGAGAGACTCTACACCAAGGGCTATCAAAACTCCTTTACCCCCAAAGCTAATCTTCCCTTCTAAGGGTGAGTGAGCCTTGAGACTCCCATTAACAACAAATACAAGAGGAATGCAAAAACAAATACTCACATCATTAACAACACCATAACATTTACTAAAAGTTCATAACTACAATCCTTCCACAAGACACACACAACATTCATCATTTTGCAAGCACAAAGTAAAACTCCAAGAAAAGAGATGCAATAATTCCACAAACCTAGAACCAAACTTAAGGAAAGATAGTTTAAAAAGAGCTCTCTATTAGCCTAAGTTCTCATTTCCAAGTCACCAAATCTAGCTATGTCTCTAAGTTAGAGAGTGGGTGTTCAAACTCTCCAACATAGAGAGCCCCCACTAAAAAGGCCACTAGAAACTCATGGGGAGGTGGAAAGTCCTCTAATTGGTCCCTCTTCCCTAAATTCTTACACCTTTCTATAAAAGGGTTCAAAAAGGGGAAATCCAAAAAATGTGAATAATGTCTTTGCACAAAGATGGAAGGGTGGTCTACCTAAGGTAAAGCCCCACAAGAGTTCATTTTTTTTCAACTTGGGAAACCAAATTTTTGGAAGGGTCACATGGTCAGCCAGAGGCTATCCTAGGGTTTAAATGGTCCTTAACTATTGGTATAAAAAGTGGGCTACCTAAAAATGACCCAAATAGACCCCTAGGCACATTCTAACCCCTCCAAAAGTCCACTATAAGAGTATTTTTGAAATTCCAATGAGATGACCACACCCCTGTCTCCCAAACCAAGGTATGCATATGGGGACTCACTAATGTACTTACCTAGGTAGGTGGACAACCATTCCCTAGTTGACATGTGATGGCCTTGAGTACAAATCACAAGTGTTAAATGACACACATACAACAATTACACATCACTAGGCCATGTCATATCCACTTGGAAAAAAATCACAAGGAAATAAGAAAATACATTTAAGGACTACATTTCCACAATCAACCATATGCATTTACAAATTAAATCATGATACAATGAGGTCTTGCCTCTCATTAGTCGCAACCTTGGCTCACACTGAGTTTAGATATTCCTTTCTTTAGTTCCCCAAATAAAATACCATGGTCTCATACCTTCACAATCAATTCAAATATCAGTAGTTCAAGGAGATAAATATGTATATCATAAGAGAATAAGCAATATTCGAAACTTAAGGAAAACATCAACATACTAAGTTTATTACTTAAGATCACAAGAACATACTAATTTCATTTTACACATACAATATAAGGTAAGATTCACATTGCATGATACCTAAATTTAATATCCATTTCTAATAATTCTCCCATAACATAATTATAATGTATTTCCAAATCTATTGTGTCAAAAATAAATGTCCATAATAGAAACATCATATAGTCCATAAGGTATATCATAAAGTATCATGTGTCAAACATCAAAATGATCAATCCATGACATAAAGCATAAAATCCATAAGGTCCATAGTGCATAAAAATGTAAATTATCATATGCTATATCTATCATAATCAGAAAAACTTGAAATCTATGATGGGTTTCGGGGTGAAGCCTCACATCACCCCTAGGCTTGAACTTCCTCCTAGAGTTCATCAAAAAGATGGGTATACTGAGCTCTCATATGCATTGCATCCTCCCAAGAAGTTGTAACCTCATCATAGCAATCCCACTGAACCCTAACTTGGTCCAGTTCTCAGCCTCATAGGCCCAACGTTCGGCATGCCAAAATGTAAATAGGCTCCAATGCTAGCTGCCTGTCCAACTCCACCTGTAAGGCATCCCAATATATCATGTGAGAATCATCATAAATATATTTTATCAAAACAGAAACATGAAACCCATCATGGATGCGTGATAGGCTAGGTGGCAATGCTAGACGAAATGCAACTGGTCCTATCCTCTCTAATATCTCAAATGGTCCCACAAATCAAGGTGCAAGCTTAGAGCCTATTCTAAAATGGATTGGACTCTTATGAGGTTGCACTCCCAAGAAGACCCTATCTCCAACCATGTATACCTGATCTGTCCTCTTTGCATTGGCATACTTCTTCTATCAATCTTGCACCTCTAGGAGACGCTGCCTAATTAAGGATACCTATTGCTCCATATCTAGGACTAGCTGTTGTCCAATGGTAACCCTGTCCTCAATCCTATCCAAACTCAAGGGTGTCCTACAAGGTCTTTTGTATAGTGCCTGATATGGTGGCATACCCAAGGATAAATGATTCCCAATATTATAGGCAAACTCTACTAAATGTAAATACTCCTCCCACTTGACCTGATGGTCCATAACATACATACGAAGCATATCCTCAAGAACCTAATTTACTCTCTCTATCTGACCATCTATCTCTAGGTGATACGATGTGCTAAAGTTGAGCCTGGTGCCCAAAGCTATCTGTAATTCTCTCCAAAGAGATTATGTGAAGAGAGATTCCCTATTAGAAATGATCTTTTGAGGAATGCCATGCAGTCTGACAAAGTATCTTAAGAAAACCTGTGCCACTACTAGGGTTGTAAAAGTGGTACAGATGGGTGAGAAGTGGGCAACTTTGGTCAACTATCACCAAGATAGCATTATGACGTCAAGATAACATAGGGAGACCAACAATAAAATCTATGGATATAACATCCCACTTCCACATAGGTACCTCATGAGGCTACATGAGCCCTCCAGGATGACCATGATTAGCCTTAACCTTCTGGCATTCAAGACATCAAGCTACTAACTCTGCAATGTGATGTCTCATTCCTGGCCAATGATAGAGTTGTCTCAAATCAGCATGCATCTTCTTAACTCTAGGATTGTCTCTGAGATTGGATCAACTGAAAAACATCTACATACAATTCATCCTCCCACAAATGATATAGTATACAATCTCTCAAATCTATACCAGTGATCATGGATGATAACTCATGTCACCTCCTACTCAAAGCATCAGTGACCACATTATCCTTCCCTTTGATATAATGGACATCAAATTCATACTCACACAATAACTCCATCCATCTCCTCTACCTAGCATTAAGGTTCGGCTGAGTGAATATATACTGCAGACTCTGATGGTCTAAATGAAGCTCAAATCGATGTCCCAAGAGAAAGTGTTGCCATATTACTAATGCATCCACTACTGCCACAACCTCAAGGCCATGGGTAGGGTAATTGAGCTCATGAGTCTTAAGTTTCCTAGACTCATATGCTATAGCTCGCCCATCCGGCATAAGTACTTCCCCCAAACCATCTAAGGATGCATCCGTGCAGACTACAAAGTCTACTAAAGGCTCTGGCACTGCTAAAATAGGTGCACTGGTGAGTGCTTTCTTGACTTCCTGAAAGGCCCTCTCACACTTTTATGTCCATTCAAATATCTTTCCCTTTCGCTTTAGGGATGTGTTAGGATGAGCCACTCTAGAGAAACCTTCAACGAATCGCCTGCAGTATCCTGTGAGACCCATGAAACTCCTAACCTTGGTCACAGTAGTAGGTGTTGGCCATTTCATAATGGCATCAATCTTAGATGGGTCCACAGAGATCCCATCACCTAAAATAACATGGCCTAAATATGAGATCTTTGTTCTGAAGAAGGCACATTTTGATAAACTGCCATACAACTGATTATCCCTCAAGAACTATAATACCTGCGTCAAATGCTCCTTGTGTTCCTTCTCATTACGAGAATATATCAATATGTCATCAAGGAATACAACCAAAAATATGTTAAGGAAAGTGTGGAATACCCAATTCATGAGGCTTATGAATGTAGTGGGGGCATTTGCAAGACCAAAAGGTACAATAGTGAACTCATAATGTTCGTATCTAGTCCAAAAAGTTGTCTTGTCGATATCACTTTCCATGATTCTCAACTGATGGTACCCTAATTTAAGATCTATCTTGGAGAACACATGGGCACCCTATAACTGATTGAACTAGTTGTTAATCCTAGGCAGTGGGTATCAATTTTTAATGGTTAACTATTTCAACTACCTGTAGTCCATACACAACCTAAGCAATCCATCCTTCTTTTTGACAAAAATAACTGGTCCACCCCAAGGAAAGACACTAGGTCATATCTACCTCTTCTCACAGAGCTCCTCTGGCTGAATCTTGAGCTCATTAAGCTCATTAGGAGACATCCTATATGGTGCTCTAGATACTAGTGCAGCATCTGACATGAGGTCTGTATGGAAATCAACTACTCTATGGGGAGGCATACCAGGTAATTCTGAAGGAAACATGGCTGTGAACTCCTATAACATGGGATGATCATCAAGAGAGGTTTCCTTTTCTTCTTCTTCTTCCCTATCACTGATAGTGATGGAAAATAACTAACACCCTTTTCTCATGCACCACTTAAGCTGCATAGCAGAAATCATACGAATGGATACTACCCTCTAAACCCCTGGAAAGAGTGTAGCATTACCGTCATCATCTAAAAATTCTACCTTCTTTTTCTGACAATCTAGCTTGGCCCTTTGTGCATAAAGCCAATCCATGCCAAGTACTATCCCATAGGAGCCAAGAGGCATGATACATAGATCTATTCTGCTATTCATGGTACCAATCTATATCTAGCAATCCTTAACTAAGGAAGTGACAGGTACTCTAGAACCTGAGGCTAACTCTACCTCCCAACTAACTTCTTGTCTAGCTGCCACTAGCCTGCAACGCTCCATGACCAATGGAGAAACAAAATAATTTGTAGTTCTTAAATCAAATAGAATAGTAACTCTGTTACCTCCAATCATACTTGTAGCCTCAATCACAGTAGCCTGATGTTCTTCCTAGCAGTTGTCAATCGCTGCAAAAACTCTATGGGATGAAACCATATCACCAATAGTGGGCTTTGATGCTGCGGTGCACTAACCACCCCCTTAAGGGAAATCCCTAGCCAAGTGTCACATCGAACCACAAGAGTAGCATGGCCCTCGAGTCTGATACTGGGTACCCTCAGGTCTATAGAACTGTGAGCCCCTTGTCCTACTAGAACCACTATAACCACCCTTGGAGGACTACTGAGTCCTAGCTGGGGGAGCCGATGATGCCTGTGACTTCTGGTCCCTACTAGGAGCCTGTGACTGCCACTATTTGGGCTTTGAGCCCTGTTTCCCTTGAGGGGCCTTCTGTCTTCATCCCTAATGTGACTACTGCTGAGATGAAGGGGGTTTGTAGGACCCCGATGAATGCCTATAATTATTATTATGATTGTTGCTATTTCCTTTCCAATGTGTTTTCTGATACCTTGAATTTTGTGGTGTGGTGTTTCGGTTCTAAGAATGATCTCATGAATTTTGTCCCCTACCATAGATCTCCTTAGAAATCAAGGCCTTTTCCATGGCCTCTCAAAATTTCCCTGGTGCTACCATGCACATTGAACATGACATAGATCCATTCAATCCTCTAAAAAAATGGTTGACCTTGATCTTCTCATCTCTCATATAATCTATGTAAGGTAGAAGTTCCAGGAACTTACACTCATAATATGTGACGGTGAGTCCTCTCTGCTGAAGATCATGAAACTCATCTATCTGTCACTGCCTCTAGTGCTTAGATAGGTAACAGTCTCTGAATTTCTCTAAAAAGGTGCCCCAAGTGAGGTTGTCCATAGCCATATTACCCTTTAACTCTTCTGTCCTCCACCAAATAGCTACTGATCCTCTCAACAAGTGGATAGAAAAGCATGCCCTCGTATTACTCCCATAAGGGTGCCATCTGGAACACCGCTCAAGGCTTAAAAGAAAAGCCGCAACCTCACTCCCACCTATGCCTCTTGAAAATGGTGGTGGGTTAAGGCATATAAGATCCCTGATGTTGTTCCCTGTGTCACGAGTTACCCTCTCATAATTTGGAACAACTACCTCTAGAGGTGGCATGTGTACTAACTCACCCTCATGATCATCCTAGTCCTCCACATTCCTAGGTGGAGGACTCCTACTGTGCTCACGTGATACACCTCTAGGTCTTAAATGCTGATTATCCTGTGGTATCCTGTCCAAAATGATCGTGACTAGATTTTGAAGGGCATTCAGTACATCCTGGTTGGGATTAGGGGGTTGTTCGGGAGGAGGCCTCTGCACCTCACCAATACCCCCTAAATCTTGCTCCAAATGAACTCATGCCAGAGGGACACGTTTACAGCCTCATCCACAGGAGTTAGCTTGCCAAGTTACTAGAGGCATCCTACACACACATGAAAATGGTATAAGTTGAAAGTAGTGTCTTAATATGTGTTTAAAGTTGTTGCGATTATTTCTACTAAGTTTGATCTAGTTTTAAAATGTTTAGTAAGATGTTTAAAGTTTTGTGAAACATAGTGGGTTTTTAAGGTTCCAGTGTTGAAATGTGGCTCTAATACCAAGTGTCATGCCCAAAATTTTTGCGCCCAAAAATGCAACAACTTTTTTTCAAAAGGATTAGACAATGCCTAGAGGGTCACAATCAAGGGTTTACTGATCACAAGAAGTTCAAACTACACCTATCCAGGATTACTAGGTTGAAATGAAATGATAAGACTTGTAGGGTCAAGGGGGATCATGTCCTTAAGACAACATCCCTCAACCCTAATCAGAAAGATTAGATATAGTTTTAGGTTAAACAAATTCTCAAGGTGGACAACATAAACCATCACAAAGTTGTACCATGACGTCTCCAAGAAGGTGAATCTACCCAAGGATAATAAATCCCTATTGACTAGACAAACTAAATATTTCGACACTAGATATTACCTATAACGCTTAAAATTCAACTTTTCAAGTGTTCCCATAATAACACTATTTTTATGAAGGCCATTATACTGGCCACAGATAATGGTCCCATAAAAATAGTTGATTTTCATATAATAACTTATAATTTAAACTCCAAGGCTAGAAAATCTAGTTAAAGGAATAAAAAAAATTAATGTCAAACTTTAAATTGCAATAGTTCAATTAATATTTTAATTTACTGAATTATTGATTCACAACAAATCCCATTTTAAAAGATGAACTCAAAGAAAATAACAACATTTAATAATTCGTTTATTGAGTGTGTCTATAGCATTCTAGTAATTAGTTATTATCAATTAATCTATAGAAGGTCATCTAATGAAATCTCTAATAGTTATTACCTTAGTGTAAAAAGGTAATTTATTAATTTAATTTAATTCCCTAAAAGTTATTTCACAAATTATAATATATTCACCTCTAATCATTTTCTTAAATTAACTTACTTAAAAAATAAATTTAGTTGTTACAATTATATAATTATAATACCCCTCTTAAGACAATTAGGTAAATGTTTCCCATAAAAAGGTACTCTATTATCCAAAGAAAAAAATAATAATAACTTAAAGCAATGTATCTTCCCTCTCATTTTGAAATCTCTAACCCTAATTCAAAATTAGGGTTAGGGTCCCAAAAAGAGATGACCAAAACAAATTTTTTTTTATTAGATTCTCTTCTCCCCATTTTTTTTAACCCTAGTTTCTTATGTTTTTGTTTTGCATTGCATAGGTGTGGCAGCCATGGAAGAACACTAGCAAAATACTGCAAGGCATATGTATATACATTTTAATATATACATACAGTTACATTTCTGTAAGTGTATATATATATTAATATATATACTTTATTATAAAACCTATTTTTTAAACGATGTAGGTTTAATGGAGGCGCTACAAAATGGGGAGGGTTCCATATTTTTTTAAAGGGCAGCAGTGAAAGTGGGGTGGGGCACGGCTTGGCCAGCCCTGTGGTGGCGCCGCCGACATAGCCCACCATAATCGGCGGCACTGCCGCCGTTGTGGTGGTAGTTGTGGTGGCTGTTCCCACCACAGGGTTGGGAGGAGCCATGGCCTCCTTCCCTTTTCAAATGTATGAGGCCGCAGGGGTTGGGGTGGCTTCGGTCGCCCCTTCCCAAATCATTTTCTTTTTTTTTATATTATATTTTTTTAAAATTTATTTTTATTAAATATTTTTCTTTTGTATAATATATATATATATATGAGGTTGCAGGGGTTGGGGTGGCTTCGGCCGCCCCTTCCCAAATCATTTTTTTTTTTTTTTATATTATATTTT
>MU226035.1:1206684-1220785 GCA_018584345.1 Thuja plicata
TATATATATATATATATATATATATATATATAGCAGCCTAATATGCAAACAACATTTAAATATAAATTGTTTCTTTTCTATTTCTTTTATAAATCAAGTGGTCATAACATAGACTATATATTAATAAACATACATATATATATTTAAATATAAGTATTACCATTTGTATGGTAGATTTACTCGAAATAAATTTTCTATTTTTTTTTTCATAACAAGTGAAGTAAAAAAATAGAATGCCATATTTAAACGCTAAATTTTCTCTTTGTTACTTAAATACAACATTTATGGGTAACTACATAATTTGCCTTAGTTTCTCTTTACTTAGATTATAGGAAAAAATTAATACATAAAACTTTACAGATTTTAATGTAGTATGAAAACCAGTCATCTATAGAAAGTGATATATTTCTAGAATAGTTGCATAGTCATTTAAACAAGGGTAGATCTTTTCTTTCTTGAAACTTTGTAGCATATTAAATCAAAAGTAAATTCAAATAATAGTTCCCTTCTTCATTTAATTTAGTTTTACATTTCTCAAATAACATCATCATGTAGAAAGGAAGTATTCCTACTCACATACATAATAACTATTTTTGTAGACAATAACAAGTCTTTAAAGCAACATAATGCTTTCAATATCTTCATGATCACTATTATACAATTTCTTTTTAACCCCTCAAAGGGCATTACACACATATTAAAATGTGCAAAAAGAACAACAAGGAAACCATTTTCTTTATTAAGTAGTCATAACACTTCATGTAACTCCACTTTAAAAATATGCAAAAGAACAAAACAAGGGAAACTCATGGGACCATGGGCTGCTCACCACCCAACCTAGGCCTCTTAAGAGGCCACCCTCGAGCTTGGGGAACCAAACTAAGGAGCGATACAAATATGAAACAAAGGCAAAATAGTTACATTTACAACACTCCCACCAAGGCTTTGCACAATGGGTTTCTCAATAACCCTATATGGGGTGAAGTGGACCAAATACCCAAGAGAGAAGGCCAAACCCAAAAATCATAATCCAAGCCCTCACATGGATTTCCAAACATCTTCTTTCTCAAAATAAAACCAAGTTTATCATTATGCCCTTATGACCCCCAAAAGAAGAAACAACAATGGAAGCTTCATGGAGCCCATACTCCATGATTTTTCCCTCTCCTCCTTGAGGAGAGACTCTACACCAAGGGCTGTCAAAACTCATTCACCCTTAAGTCTACTCTTCCCTCCCAAGGGTGAGTGAGCCTTGAGACTCGCATTAACAACATATACAAGAGGAATGCAAAAACAAATACTCACATCAAAAACAACACCATAACATTTACTACAAGTTCATAACTACAATCCTTCCATAAGACACACACAACATTTATCATTTTGCTAGCACAAAGTAAAACTTCAATAAAAGAGTTGCAATAAGTCCACCAACCTAGATCCAAGCTTAAGGAAAGATAGTTGAAGAAGAGCTTCCTTTTAGCCTAAGTCCTCCTTTCCAAGTCACCAACTCTAGCTATGTCTCTAAGTTAGAGAGTGGGTGTTCAAACTCTCTAACATGGAGAGCCCCAACTAAAAAGGCCACTAAAAACTCATGAGGAGGAGGAAAGTCCTCTAATTGGTCCCTCTTCCCTAAATTATTACACCTTTCTATAAATGGGTTCAAAAAAGGGAACTCCAGAAAGGTTAATAATGTCTTTGCACAAAGATGAATGGGTGAGCTACCCAAGGTCAAGCCTCGCAAGAGTTGATTTTCGTCCAACTTGAGAAACCAACTTTTTGGAAGGGTCACATGTTCAACTAGAGGCTATCCTAGGGTTAAAATGACCCTTAACTATTGTTATAACAAGTGGGCTACCTAAACATTATCCCAACACACCCCTAGGCACTTTCTAACCCCTGCAAAAGTCCATTATAAGAGTATTTTCAAAATTACAATGAGATGATCACAGCCCCATCTCCGAAACCAAGGTATGCATATGGGGATTCACTAATGTACTTACCTAGCTTGGTGGACAACCATTCCCTAGTTGACATGTCATGGCCTTGAGTACAAATCATAAGTGTCAAATGACACACACACAACATTTACACATCACTAGGCCATGTCATATCCACTTGGGAAAAGTCACAAGGAAATAAGAAAATACATTTAAGGACTACATTTCCACAATCAAACATAAAAATTTACAAATTAAATCACGATAAAATGAGGTCTTGCCTCTCATTAGGCGCAACCTTGGCTCAAACTGAGTTCACATATTCCTTTGTTTGGTTCCCCGAATAAAATACCATGGTCTTATACCTGCACACTGAATTCAAATATCAGTAGTCTGAGGAGATAAATATGTATATCATAAGGGTATAAGCAATATTTGAAAATTAAGTAAAACAACAACATACCAAGTTTATTACTTAAGATCACAAGAACATAATAATTTCATTTTACGCATACAGCATAAGGTAAGATTCACATTGCATGATACCTAAATTTAATATCCATTTCTAATAATTCTCCCATAACATAATTATAATGTATTTCCAAATCAATTGTCTCAAAAATAAATGTCCATAATAGGAACATCATATAGTCCATAAGGTGCATCATAAAGTATCATTTGTCAAACATCAAAATGATCAATCCATTACATAAAGCATAAAATCCATAAGGTCCATAGTGTATCAAAATGTAAAGTATCATATGCTATATCTATCATAAGTAGAAAAATTGAAAATCTACGATGGGGTTCAAGGTGAGCCCTCACATCCCCCTAGGCTTGAACTTCCTCTTGGAGTTCATAAAAAAGATGGGGATACTGAGCTCAAATTTGTGCTACATCCTCCCAAGAAGTTGTAACCTCATGATAGCAATCCCATTCAACCCTAACCTAGTACATCTCTCGGCCTTCTAGGCCCAGCGTCTGGCATGCCAAAATGCGAATAGACTCCAGTGCTAGCTGTTCGTCTGACTCCTCCTATAAGGCATCCCAATCTCTCACGTGAGATTCATCATAAATATATTTTCTCAAAATAGAAACATGAAACACATCATGGATGTGTGATAGGCTAGGTGGCAATGTTAGATGGAAGGCAACTAGTCCTATCCTGTCTAATATCTCAAATGGTCCCACAAATTGAGGTGTGAGATTAGAGCCCTTTTCAAAATAGATTGGACTCTTATGAGGCTGAACTTTCAAGAAGACCCTATCTCTGACCATGTATACCCAATCTGTCCTCTTTGCATTGGCATACTTCTTCTGTCGATCTTGTGCCTCTAGGAGATGCTGCCTAATTAAGGCTACCCACTGCTTCATCTTTAGGACTAGCTGTGGTCCAATGGTAACCTTGTCCTCAATCCTATCCCAACTCAAGGGTGTCCTACAAGGTCTGCTCTGTAGTGCCTGATATGGTGGCATACCCAAGGATGAATGATGCCCATTATTATAGGCAAACTCTACTAAATGTAAATACTCTTCCCACTTGACCTAATGGTCCATAACATACATACAAAGCGTATCCTCAAGAAGCTGATTTACTCTCTCTATCTAACCATCTATCTTTGGGTGATACATTGTGCTAAAGTTGAGCCTGGTGCCCAAAGCTATCTGTAATTCTCTCCAAATAGATGATGTGAAGAGAGTTTCCCTATCAGAAATGATCTTTTGAGGAATGCCATGTAGTCTAAAAATGTCTCTTAAGAATACCTGTGCCACTGTTGGGGCTGTAAAAGTGGTACGGATGGGTGAGAAGTGGGAAACTTTGGTCAACTTGTCAACTATCACCAAGATAGCATCATGGCGTCGAGATGACATAGGGAGACCAACAATAAAATCCATGGATATAACATCCCACTTCCACATAGGTACCTCGTGAGGCTGCAGGAGCCCTCCATGATGACCATGCTCAACCTTAAACTTCTGGCATTCAAGACATCAGGCTACTAACTTTACAATGTGCTATCTCATCCTTGGCCAATAATAGAGTTTTCTCAAATTAGCATGCATCTTCTTAAGTCTAGGATGAACTACATAAGGGGCTCTATGAGCCTCTAGCATAATGATATTACATAAATTCCTAGAAGAAGGTACATAGATGCATGATTTATGATGTAATAGTCCATCACACTCCAAGGAATACTCTAAAAATCTCTCCATAAGGGGTCTGAGAGATTGGATCAACTAACAAACCTCTACATATAATTCATCCTCCCACAAATGATATAGTATATGATCTCTCAAATCTGTACCGGTGATCATGGATGATAACTCATGTCACCCCCTACTCAAGGTGTCAGCGTCCACTTTCTCCTTACCTTTGATATAATGGACATAAAATTCATAATCGCAAAAGAACTCCATCCATCTCCTCTACCTAGAATTAAGGTTCGGCTAAGTGAATATATACTGCAGTCTCTGATGGTCTGAATCAAGCTCAAATTGATGTCCCAAGAGAAAGTGTCACCATCTTACTAATGCATGCACTACTACCGCAAGCTCAAGGTCATGGGTATGGTAATTGATCTCATGAGTCTTAAATTTCCTAGACTCATATGCTATAGCTTTCCCACCCTGCATAAGTACTGCCCCAAAACCATCTAAGGATGCATCTATGTAGACCACAAAGTCTGTTGAAGGCTCTGGCACTGCTAAAATAGTTGCGATGGTAAGTTCTTTCTTGAGTTCCTTAAAGGCACTCTCGCACTTCTATGTCCATTCAAATATCTTTCCCTTTCACTGTAGGGATGTGATAGGATGAGCCACTCTAGAGAATCCTTTAATGAATCACTTGTAGTATCTTGCGAGACCCATGAAACTCCTAACCTCGATCACAGTAGTAGGTGTTGGCCAATTCATAATGGCATCAATCTTAGATGGGTCCACTAAGATCCCATCACCTAAAATAACATGGCCTAAATATCAGACCTCTATTCTAAAGAAGGCACATTTTGACAAACTACCATACAACTGGTTATCCCTCAAGCACTGTAATACCTACCTCAAATGCTCCTTGTGTTCCTTCTCATTACGAGAATATATCAATATGTCATCAAGGAACACAACCACAAATCTGTCAAAAAAGTGCAAAATACCTCATTCATGAGGCTCATGAATATATCGGGGGCATTCGTAGGACCAAAAGTTACAACAATGAACTTATAATGTCTGTATCTAGTTTGGAAAGTTGTCTTGTTGATATCAATTTCCACGATTCTCAACTGATGGTACCCTAATTTAATATCTATCTTGGAGAACACATAGGCACCCTATAACTAATTGAACAAGTCATCAATCTTAGGTAGTGGGTATCAATTTTTAATTGTTAACTTGTTCAACTACTGGTAGTCCACACACAACCTAAGCGATCCAACCTTCTTTTTGCCAAAGTTAACTGGTGCACCACACGGAGAGACACTAGGTTGTATGTGCCCCTTCTCAAGGAGCTCCTCTAGATGAATCTTGATCTCATTAAGCTCATTAGGAGACATCCTATATGGTGCTCTAGATACTGGTGCAACATCTGGCATGAGGTCTATATGGAAATAAACTGCTCTATGGGGAGGCATACCGGGTAATTCTGAAGGAAACACATCTGCAAACTCCTATAATGTGGGCTGATCATCAAGAGAGGTTTCCTTTTTTGCTTCCTCTTCCCTATCACTGATAGTGATGGAAAATAAATCACACCCTTTTTTGCATGCACTGCTTAAGCTTCATAGTGGAAATCACACGAATGGATACTACCCTCTAAACCCCTCAAATGACTGTAGCATTGCCCTCATTATCTAAACATTCTACCTTCTTTTTCTGACAATCTAGCTTGGCCCTGTGTGCATAAAGCCAATCCATGCCAAGTACTATCTGATAAGAGCTAAGAGGTGTGATACATAGATCTGTTCTGGTAGTCATGGTACCAATCTGTATCTAGCAATCCTTAACTAAGGAAGTGACAGGTACTCTAGAACCTAAGGCTAACTCTACCTCCCAACTAACTTCTTGTCTAGCTGCCACTAACCCGCAATGCTCCATGACCAATAGAGAAACAAAATAATCTGTAGAAATTGAATCAAATAGAATAGTATCTCTATTACCTCCAATCATACCTATAGCCTCAATCATAGTAGCCTGATGTTCTACCTGGCAGTTGTCAATTGCTACAAAAACTCTATGGGATCTACCCATATCACCAATGGTGGGCTCTGATGTTGTGGTACGCTGACCATCCCCTTAAGGGAAATCCCTAGACAAGTGTCCCATGGCACCAAAAGAGTAGCATGGCCCTCCAGTCTTATACTAGGTACCCTCGGGTCAAGAGAACTGTGAGCCCCCTGTCTTGCTAGAACAACTATAACCACCCCTAGAAGACTGCTAAGTCCTAGCTGGGGTGGCAATGATGCCTGTGACCTTTGGTCCCTACTGGCAGCCTGTGACTGCCACTGTTTGGGCTTGGAGCCATGTTACCCCTGAGGGGCCTTCTATCTCTATCCCTGATGTGACTGCTGTTGAGACAAAGGGGGTTTGTAGGACCCTGATGAATGCCTATTATTGTTATGATTGTTTCTATTTCCTTTCCAATGTGTTTTTTGATACCTTGAATTCTATGGTGTGGTGTTTTAGTTCTAAGACTAATCTCGTGCATCTTGTCCCCTACCCTGGATCTCCTCAGCAATCAAGGCCTTTTCCACGGCCTCTCGAAGGTTCCCTGGTGTCGCCATGCGCACCAAACTAGATATAGATGCATTCAATCCTCTAACAAAATGGTTGACCTTGATCTTCTCAACTCTCGTATAATCTACATAAGGTAGAAGTTCCAAGAACTTACACTCATACTATGTGATGGTGAGTCCTCGCTGCTGAAGCTCATGAAACTCATCTATCTGTTGCTACCTATAGTGCTCAGATAGGTAACGGTCTTTGAATCTCTATAAAAAGGTGCCCCAAGTGAGGGTGTCCATAGCCAGATTACCCTTTAACTCTTTTTTCCTCCACCAAATAGTTGTTGATCCTCTCAACAAGTTGATAGAAAAGCATGCCCTTGTATGACTCCCATAAGGGCGCAATCCAAAACACCACTCGAGGCTTAAAAGAAAATCCTCAGCCTCACTCCCACCCGTGGCTCCTAAAGATGGTGGTGGGTTAAGGTGTATAAGCTCCCTGATGTGGTCACCTGTGTCACTAGATACCCTCTCATAAACTGGAACAATTGCCTCTAGAGGTGGCATGTATACTGACTCACCCTTGTGATCAGCCTGGTCCTCCACAATCCTAGATGGGGGACTCCTACTACGCTCATGCGCTACACTTCCAGGTCTTTCATACTGATTATCCTGTGGTATCCTATCCAAAATGATCCCGACTAGATTCTGAAGGGCATTCAGTACATCCTGGTTGGGATTGGGGGGTTGTTTGGGAGAAGGCCTCTACTCCTCACTAATACCCCCTAAATCTTTCTCCAACTGAACTTGTGTCAGAGGGGCACGTTTACGGCCTCGTCCACAGGCGTCAGCTTGCCGCATTACTAGAGCCATCCTACACACACATGAAAATGGGATAAGTTGAAATTAGTATCTTAATATGTGTTTAAAGTTGTTGCGATTATTTCTACTAAGTTTAATCTAGTTTTGAAATGTTTAATAAGATGTTTAAAGTTTTGTGAAACATAGTGGATTTTTAAGGTTCCAGTGTTGAAATGTGGCTCTGATACCAAGTGTCATGCACAAAATTTTCACACCCAAAAATGCAACAACCTTTTTTTTAAAAGGATTAGACAATGCCTAGAGGGTCACAATCAAGGGTTTACTGATCACAAGAAGTTCAAACTACACCTATCCAGGATTACTGGGTTGAAATGAAATGATAAGACTTGTAGGGTCAAGGGGGATCATGTCCTTAAGACAACATCCCTCAACCCTAAATCAGAAAGATTAGATATAGTTTTAGGTTAAACAAATTCTCTAGGTGGACAACATAAACCATCACAAAGGTGTACCATGATGTCTCCCAGAAGGTGAATCTACCCAAGGATAATAAATCCATATTGACTAGACAAACTAAAGATTTTGACACTAGATATTACCTATAACACTTAAAATTCAACTTTTCAAGTGTTCCCATAATAACACTATTTTTACGGAGGCCATTATACTGGCCACATGTAATGGTCCCATAAAAATAGCATTATCGGCTTATTTATTAAAAAAGGACATTATCTTGACTATTTAATCAATGGTTATGTTAAATTGATTTTCGTATAGTAACTTATAATTTAAATTCCAAGGCTAGAAAATCTAGTTAAAAGATTAAAAGAATTTAATGTCGAACTTTAAATTGCAATAGTTCAATTAATATTTTAATTTACTGAATTCTTGATTCACAACAAATCCCATTTTAAAAGATGAACTAAAAGGAAATAACAACATTTAATAATTCATTTGTTGAGTGCATCTATACCATTCTAGTAATTAGTTATTATCAATTAATCTATACAAGGTCATCTAATGAAATCTCTAATAGTTATTACCTTAGCGTAAAAAGGTAATTTATTAATTTAATTTAATTGCATCAATGTTATTTCAGAAATTATAATATATTCCCCTCTAATCATTTTCTTAAATTAACATATTTAAAAAATAAATTTAGTTCTTACAATAATATAATTATAATACCCCTCTTAAAACAATTAGGTAAATGTTTCCCATAGAAAGGTACTCCATTATCCAAAGAAAAAAAATAATAACTTAAAGCAATGTATCTTCCCTCTCATTTTGAAATCCCTAACCCTAATTCAAAATTAGGGTTAGGGTCCCAAAAAGAGATGACCAAAACACTTTTTCTTTTCTTAGATTTTCTTCTGCCTATTTTTTTAACCCTAGTTTCTTATGTTTTTTTTTTTGCATTACACAGGTGTGGCAGCCTTGGAAGAACACCAGCAGAATACAGCATGGGATATGTATATACATTTTAATATATACATACACTTACATTTCTATAAGTGTATATATATACTTTATTATAAAACACATTTTTTAAATGATGCAGGTTTAATGGCGGCGCTGCAAAATGGGGAGGGTTATTTTTTTTTAAAGGCAGCGGTGAAAGTGGGGTGGGGCGCGGCTTGGCCGACCCTATGGTGGCGCCACCCACACAGCCCACCACAGTTGATGGCACTGCGGCCACTATGGTGGCAGCTATGGTGGCTGCGCTCACAACAGGGTGGGGAAGAGCTGTGGCCTTCCCCCCTTTTCAAATGTATGAGGCCGCGGGGATTGGGGTGGCTTCGGCCGCCCCTTCCCAAATCGTTTTCTTTTTTTTTATTATTATATTGTATTAAAATTTATTTTTATTAAATGTTTTTTTTGTGTATTATATATATATATATATGCAGTTTTACATAAAATTAAAAGCAGAAAATTAAAGATATCTTTTTTTCTTTGTTGTTTTTAAAAGGATATATATACAGTAGCCTAATATGCGAACAACATTTAAATATAAATTATTTCTTTTTATTTCTTTTATAAATCAAGTGGTCATAACATAGACTATATATTAATAAACATACATATATATTTAAATGTAAGTATTATCATTTGTATGACAGATTTACGGAAGAAATTTTCTATTTTTTTTTTTATAACAAGTGAAGTAAAAAAATAGAATGCCATATTTAAACGCTAAATTTTTCTCTTTGTTACATAAATACAACATTTATGGGTAACTACATACTTGGCCTTAGTTTCTCTTTACTTAGATTGCAGGGATAAATTAAGAGATAGAACTTTATAGATTTTAAAGTAGTATGAAAACCAGCCATCTATAGCAAGTGATATATTTCTAGAATAGTTGCATGGTCATTTAAACAGGGGTAGATCTTTTCTTTCTTGAAACTTTGTAGCATATTAAATCAAAATTAAATTCAAATAATAGTTCCCTTCTTCATTTAACTTAGTTTTACATTTATCAAATAACATCATCATGTAGAAAGGAAGTATACCTACTCACATACATAATAACTCTTGTTGGAGACAATAACAAGTCTTTAAAGGAACATAATACTTTTAATATCTTCATGATCACTAATATACAATTTCTTTTTAACCCCTTGTTATGCCCTACATCCCTGTCCCTACATTTTGTGTGCAAAATGTTGGGTTCCCCTCTTTATTTTCTTCTTTTGGCTCTTGCCTTGTATTTCTTCCTTATTTCTTTGTTTTCCGTCCCCAGATTTTCTTTCCCATGGTGTTGGTTTTTATTTTTGTTTGTCCCTCGTGTCTCTGGGACCCAGTCCTATAGTTTTTCATTCTTTTTCTAGGAGTCAAATTTCGAACTCCAGTATTCTTTGCCACGATGTCTTCTTTCCATAAGAAGATATGGTCGCACGGAATCCCCGGGCCCGGAGTTCAGAGGTCAGCTTGATTCTAGAGTTTGCAGAAGGAGAGGTAACTTGCTTTTAGCCCGGCTATAAATAGAAATCAATTGTCATTTTCACAATTACTATGATTAAAACACTTAAGTGATTTGAGCGATTTCAGAGCGATATCACAATGATTTGAGCAGAGTCTAGTGCGAGCTATTTCTGAGTTGTTCTGAATAATTACGAGTAGTTTTTGGTGTTGAGTGGTGATCCTTTGAAGGTAGAAGTTGTTGTAGAGCATTTGTAGCCACCTTTCCTTCCTTCCTTTTTCTAGTTTTTAGGTTGGTTTCTCTATTCCTCTCCATTTCCTAGCTTTTCATTTTTGTTTGGTTTGTATTTTTGTCTTTTGTTTTCATTTTGTTTATGCATTTCTTCATCTGGTTTTGCCGTCCGTTGGTAGGTCGGCTCTGCCAGAGGATTGTTTTCCCACTGTGTAGATGTAGTATATTATGTAGATAATGTAAATGATGTATATTCTTGTACATTTTCCATTTTTTGTTTAGGTAGCGGCTCTGCATTTTTTGTATATATGTATTTAGTGTATATTGATGTATATCCTTTCATTTTGCATAAGTATACCTTTCAACCCTAATGTATATATTTTGTATATGTTGTATATGCTATGTATATATAGCCGGTGTTGTAACTAGCTTATTGTGCTTCCTCTGTTCTCATTCACAAACTTGCGAGCTCGTTCCAGGCAAGATACCACCTAGTTGAAACTTAGCTCTCAGTTGGTTTCAACCAGGCAATTTTCTCTCTCCTCATAAACTTGCCTTAATAAATATCCTATTTACATCCCATGTATACATTAAAAACTATCCAAGTGGCCTCCACTTTTCACATGTTCGGATAGTTGGCTCCACTATCGTCACCATAACTTCCATTTATTGCATAGCCACATGACGTCCACGTAGGTCTGATAGCTCACATTTTGCACACAACTTCTAACGGTTAGTTTTCCAACCTTCGGGTCTCTTTCCCTTACCTGACCCATGTCTTTCTTCTGCTAAGTATGGTGGGACCCCCTAGCTAGGATATTGGTTAAATTTCAAAGTTTGCAAAATATATATATAATTTTCAAGATTGTTGAACTAAACTAGCTTTTCAGGGAAAAAAAGCATCGCGGTGGTAAGATCTCTAGATCCAGGAGTATTGTTTATCTATACATTCTGATGGTCACCTTGCCTTGCAGGTTTCCAGAGTGATATACTTTCATCATGTTTGAGGCTTCTGCATCTTCACCACCCAAGAGTCCAGAACTTCCTTCTGCGGTGGTCACCAGGGCAGCCGTAAATCTAAAATGGAGAGGGCCTTGGAAATATTGCCCCTCAGTATGAAATACATGAAAGATAATGCCATTGTGGGATCAAATATAAATTCCAAAGTATATTTCATTACCGACACCAGTGTTGAGATGTGGGCCTAAATGCAAGCCTTGGTGAAAATAATGTACATTCAGTGACAGGCCAGGGATCCATTGGCAATCAACGTCAGGGATTCCAGGATTGTCAAGGCCACCTGTTTTCTATGCTTAGTGCAGTCCAAAGTTAATCCTCACACTTGTAGCACATTACAACTCTTCTTTTTGGGCTGTCATGCTCGCAGCCCCGAAAACCACCGGGTATCCTACCGCTATGGTGTCTCTCGACGCCGCTACATTCCAGATGGGCTTGGGGATCCCTCAATTTGACAAACCAATTGTGGTTACCAGAGTAGATGCCTTAGCACAATTCAAATAGTTGGAGGAAGCAGCCCAGATATACATGAATCACTACTGGGTCAAGACCACAAAGAGGGATCCCAAGAGAATGAAGCTAGAACTCCCCCATTCTAAATTTGAAGAAAGTATCCAGATGTGGATAATAGCACTATCCCAGGTCTTTGGGCAACCCCATGCCTGAGAATTCTCAGCATGGATGTACTATTTTTTTCTTGGGATCTCCAACAAGTGAGAATATTTTGATTGGGCCACCATCATCTCCAACCACGTAGATTCTTAGTTTCTACAGGTGGTTCAAAAGTGGAAGTTTCATATGAATTCTTATGTCCTCTGGGCCCTAGTGCAACAACGGCCTGCCACCAATAGATTACTTACATTGGGCGTACTCAGGATTGGCCCGGGTCAAAAGGCTCCCTGGGACTATTTCCCACAAATCCAATGGGAGGTCAGTTTCCCCAGCTTCTGCCATGTGAATGATGCCTTTATCTATTACAACCTACTCACACCTACCCAGGATGTAGGATACTGCCTCTCCATAGAGGTGATAAATCTGGTCAGAAGTTATGGCCATTATTATATACAGTTCCAGCAACCAACATACATAAGGGTGATCGGTTTCTCCGGGAAACCTTACTTGTTACCCAAACATTGTGGGACCAAGATAATTCTTTTAGAATATTACAGGAAAATAATGGAGCTACATGCCTTTTATGCCCTGAAGAAGGTGACAAACATCCCATTCCTAATTACTTGTGGGAATTACTTGTGCAGTCTGGTCACGGCCAACGAAGCAGACAATGAGCTCAAAAGCTAAAACTTAGCAGGATTGTACTTGGCACGGAAGAATTTTGATCAGCACGGGAAAATTGTGTCGGTACTTCCCCAGGCATTAGAGCCCCACTAATACCACATGGAAGACTTCTAGGAAGATTTCAAGGATGACATGAAGGTGTGAAGCTGGCATTACATCCGGATGACCATGGGAATGATGGAAAGATTAAAGCTCCGGAGATTTCTAGATGACTTCTTAGACTTGTTAGGGATTTTTTTGTATGAATCACAATGCTTGAAATGTCTATGTGAATCTTGTACCTTTTTCTCCTGATTCAGAGACAAGAAAAGCCTAATTGCTAAGGACTGGATAAGGTCCTTCTTTGTTTTTGAGCTCCACAAATGCTCAGGCAGGTTTTACCTTCAAAGATTGTTGTTAACACAGTATTTGTTGATGTGGACACTGATTAGCTATGTATATCTTTATTGGACCAACTTATGAATAATCTTGCTGATGATCAAGCATAACCATAAAAAATATATTACCATGCAAACCATAGTTATTAGCATAATAATAATCAGTGATACAAGGATTCTCATCCTTCTTCCTTTTCTTGATAGGAGGGACAACCTAGATGATTCTCTCTTCAAGGAATCAATAACATGGACAGTGTCCTGCTGACAGAGGTCCTTAAATAAGTTCAGCTTATAAGTTCTTAGTAACAGAGTATTTAATTTGATTTGGTTTTGATAACTTGGAATATCTGAGACATAGATAGATAATCAGAATGCTTTCTGGACCAGTGCCTATCCTTAGGGCTGCAGAGTCAATAATAAGCTAGGAAATTACAGAAACAAGATACACTGAACTTCCTTACAGCTCAAACAATTAGGATAGCTTGCCTTACAAACTATCTTGTTACCTCCAGACCCCTGTATCAAATACTTAACAAAGTAGTATGCTTCTTGAAATCATTCACAATATTTAATCCTCTCCTTGAGAGAAACTTGTAAACAATTAAATGGTTACCTTATAACCAGAGTGTTACTGAATAACTTATAAACTTTAACACAGAAAAGCATACACACAAAGTAAAGAGACAACAGTTGAGAAGAGTAAAATTGCACCGTATTTCATTTATGTAATCCAGCTCGTTCATACATGAAAAGTTCACACAGCTTCAAAAGATAAACAAGAAC
>MU226035.1:1220885-1234041 GCA_018584345.1 Thuja plicata
ATTAAATTGAAACCATCAACATCAACCTCAGTTCCCAAAAGAAAAGCCTCTTCACTAGGCATTTTAGTATCAAATTCATTTCTCCAGGCATCTATAGACTTTACCTGATCATCTTCTCCTTTCAAGGAAGGGATAAACCTATTAAAGTCAGCTGAGAATAGACTTAACTTAGCCTCTATCTGATTTAATTTCCCTTTGAAGAATGAGAGAGCAATGTTTACCCTTTTGATTCATCTTCTACCTCTGTCACAATTGAAGGTAAAACCTACCTGAGAATTTATGGAGCTCAAAAATGAAGAAGGACCTTATCCAGTCCTTAGCAATTAGGCTTTTCTTGTCTCTGAATCAGGAGTAAAAGGTACAAGATTCACATAGACATTTCAAGCATTGTGATTCATACAAGAAAAATCCCTAACAAGACTCCAGATCCACAATAGATCCCCAGTACAAAGCAAAGGGGATTGATAAGTTGGTCCTCACACTAGTGGACTGGAATGCCCAAGAGGGGCCCACCATTGAAGAGTTCACCCGCAACATGGTTGAACGTAGCCACACCTGCTTTAAGAAGGTGTGCCCCGGGAGTGTCCGCAGGGCTGCCCAGCCGGTGCCAAAGTTGACCTTAGGAGCCATGACTTATTCATAGAGGGAAGATAGGGGAAAAGGAATAATGGAAACCTTAGCTCCATAGGTGACCCCCATTAAGGAGCAACTAAAACAATCACTGGTAGCTTCCCAACAAATGAAAGATAAATTAATAATGTAGTTGGCAACCCTGGTGCTAAACACCAGACCCATCCTTCTGCCTTCTTCCCCTTCACTAGCAGCGCTTATGGTCAACACAACCGGAGTGGATCCGGGAGAGGAGCAGGCCCTAAGAGATGTAGGGCCACCTTTGGTCACCAGGCAGAAGAAGAGACTTAATCTGAAAATAAAGATAGAGCCAGAGCTGGGGATGCCTCAGATCCCACAAGTTGAAATCATTTCTTCTGACTCCCCAAAGCCGGAGAGGGAACCAGAGCCCACTGATGTCCTGAAAAATTCTCCCCCTCAGGATGAATTTGATGATGTTTTTACAACCGACAAGTTTTAGAATTTGCAGGGGGACATGAGTAGATAGAGGCTGAAATCCTAGAACAAGAACCTGCCTAGGAATAGGAGGAGTAGGCAGAAGAAGAGGAAGAGGTAGAACAAGAGATTACCTCTGAAGTCCCAGAGATATAGGACACAAGAGTGGACCAACAAAAGCAAAGTGAAAAAATGGCATCAGCTAGGGGAACAAGACCTACAGGAGCAAATGTAACCTCAGCCTCCATGTTCCAAGCACCACGCCTGGAGGTGACATTTGGGGAGGTAATCACTGTGGACCAAACACTGAATCTTGACCCGTTACCTCCAACATTAACAAAATATGTACCAATGGAAGAGGACATCCCAACAACAGAGGCTAAGGAAGAAAAGGAACAACAAGATGAAGAAAACCCCGGGGTGATAAATGAAGACCCAGACATGGCCAAAGATGTAGATGCTAGGGCAGAAGACACAGGTGTCACCAAAGAAAATGTCATTGGTGAACTAGGAGAAACAAGAAAGGAGATAGGAGAGGCTCATAATACTGAAGGGGCACAATGAGATGTTGGGGAGAAGTCACAGGAACACATTCTGGCTACCAGGCCACCCCTACCTTCCCCATGGTTAATAAAAACCTGAAAGAGAAAGGCACTCCAGCAACACCTCAGGCCCACCTTTCCTTAGCAGAGATGATGGCCCAGGCATAGAACCCACCGAAGGCCAAGAAAGCCTGGACAGTTCATACCTTACAAACTGAGCCGGGTGGAGAGACAATCACAATGATAGTGACACCTTCTCCAGATGTGGATGAAGTGACGGAAGAGGCTGAAGATTATAGTATCACAGAAGTATCACTGCGGAAGAGGGGAAAATACAGTGAAGTAGACTTGTTAAAAGAGGCAGCCAAGGCAATAGAGGCTCACTATGAAAAGGAGGCTCAGAAGCTCAAAGTAGAAAAGTTGAAAAATGCAAACCTTATGGGGTTGCTTGATGAGCTAGTCTGGCCTATCAACATTATTCCTCCGAGGGCCTCTACAATAGATATATCACTTTTGCAAAGCGATGTAGATTCACTACAAGTGATGAAGAAGAAAGCAAAAGTAGTTGAAGAGTGGGTTTCCCTACAAGTGGGAAATGTCCAGTGCTTCTTGGTATCCACCCTCCCAAACTTATATGCAGCCCTCCATGTATTACATCAGGCCAAGACCATCATTAGCATATGGGAGGTGGACATAAAAAATTACGAGGCATGGAAAGTTGAGTTAGAAGAACTCATCGGCCTCGGGGAGGAGATTGTCCCCAAATCTGGGATTTTAGGAGAAGAGTCATTTGATTTTGTGAAGACCCAACACTCTAGACTTGACCTCACATTGGGGGTAATCAAGAAACTAGTGGGGACTCTATGAGATAAGATCAATACAGTACAGTATTCTTTCAATTTATACAATTCTTTTGTCATGAAGATCTCCGGAGCTGATCCATTCAACACTGACACATGCACACCAGAGGAGTATATCTTAGGGAAGTTTGATGAGCTAATGGAGTTGAGGTATCAATCCCTAGAGGGGATAGATGGAGCTCAAATGATGAGAATAACTTGCATGGTACTCAGTGGCCATGATGCATCAAAAATGGCCGATGAATTTAAGGGAAATATTTGGGACCTGGGGGAACAGATTGAGGTGGCTAGGTACCGGCAGGCTGGCCTTAAAGATATTGGTGAAGATGGAATCTCCCATCTCCTCCAGACCTTCAATGACAATAAGAAACAATAAAGGTTCTCCGGGGCTGGAGAAAACCTAAGTGTTTCTCTCTTCTTTATTCTTTCGGAATGTAAGTTCCTAGATCCTGGAGTCCCAGATCCTACATTTTTGTATTCTTTCAGTGATCTGCATCCTGGTCCCTAAGGCCAACTAGTTACTTTCAAAGAAGTTAATAAAGGTTGCCATAAAGTGGATAGCAGTTAATAAAGGTTGTCACAGGTTGTCAGAGGGAAGATGACTACATCAAGGCACGTCAGATCGACAAGAGGTTTTTTTGACATGATCCTCCCAAGGTGTCACTTCAACATTACACCTGGCACATCGAAGATAGGGTGCCACTTTTCCCATTTATGAGGCATGTAGCCTCAATCTACAGGGGGTCGATTTTCCTCTTTCTTCTTCTCGTCTCCCTTCTCAAGGCCGATTCTTCTACTTCACTTCTCAATCTTTTCTTCTAACATGACAGGCCTATTTCGTCTCTAGGTCTTTTGTAGAGTGGTGCAGGAAGTACTAGCCATTGGATAATATATTATATTGTACAATGTAACATAAGTTAGGGTTATATGTAAATGTTTATAAATAAAAAGTCTGGCCCCATTCCAAGGGTCGGCAAAATTGATGATTTTGCAGTCCATAGTAATAGAAAAGCAGTATTTTCATTTCTCAGTTACAGAGCTCAATGCTCCTTAGTATTTAAGCTTTCAGTAGATAGATGCTCCCTTTGAGCCACCATTTTACCACACACCAATGCTCACTGGAAGGAATATTAATGAAGAAGGAAGAGTTCTTGCAATGATGTTGTTGGCATTGTCATCTGAGTTAATAGTATTTTATGCTTTGTGTTCTTCATGTCCTTTTCTCTAACACTTAAAGTAGATTAACGACCTCCTTTCCTTTTCTACTAATGAAATATGAACTGATGGTTGTATGTTTCTTCGGTATTTAGTATAATGTGTTAGAGAATTATTGATGTTTTAAATGTTAAGCATAACTATAGGTAGATGAAGTACTTCTAATCCTACAGGATCTTTTTCAGTTTATTTGTTAAGTGTAAGAATGCTTGGAGAGAACTCACCTTCTTGAATCCCTAGAGAGAATGAGTTGAAGATAACCAGCTATCCCCCTCGAAAATAGTCACATCTCCCAACTGAGCCCTGCACCATCGAGACCCAACTCTCAGGTGCTTGGAGGCCCGGGGAATCTCATTTCCCCAGACAACCTTTACAGGCAAAGTTGGCCAGTACCCCGGTACCCAGTGACAACTTAGATCTGCTGGTGGACCCGATCACAAGAGTCCCATCAATAGAAATTGTCGCTAGAAGGAGGGTATCAACTCATCCCCCTCTCAAGATTCTAATTTTACACCTCCCAAGGGTTACCCAAGTTGTAGTTTTAAGAGTCAAGCCTTCAGTGGGATTGGGTCTTTCTCCCCAGAAAAATTTTAAATAATCCTTAGGTCAGCCCCAAAGCCTAGAAGATTTGTCAAAATTGAGCCTCCTACTCAAAATAAATGGATCTTGAAAACCACACCAGCCACTATTGTCTGGGGGTCTAGTATACCTCAGAATATCCAAAATTCTCAGACAATCCTAGGAACTAGCACTCAACCTGATCAAAATCTATTTCCGCAAATGGCTACATACTTCGGTGACACCGGGTCCCCTATGGGAACTTTTCTGAGTGTAGCCAATGACTTACCCTCACACCCAGAGAAGATTTTCCCATGATATGAGCACTTAGGCTCACGAACTACAGAAGAATACTTACAAGCATACAAAGATGCCATGAACCGACATCGGATCCAACATGAAGATGTTGTGACCTTAATGTTTCCCGTGTCCCTAGGACAGGGTGAACTGAACTGGTACCTCAACCTTCCTGCCAACTCCATCAATAGTTTGCAGGACATGGAGGACACCTTCTTGGCTACCTTTCATGTATATGTGGACCCAGCTTGGTCCCACAACCAGTTTATTTCCATCAGAAAGGAACCCAATGAACCCCTTACAACTTTCAATCATTGAATCCAATGTGCCTTGAAGCGGTGCATGGGCCCTTTCATTCCATCCCTGGAAGTAACCATACAGACCTATCTCAATGCAATGGACCCCTTCATTGCCACTCTCCTTTGGAGAAAAACTGCCATGGGTGACCAGGACACTTTGGTGAAATTTTACAACTTAGCCTTAGAACTATCCCGTGGTCTCAACAAATCCCTGGGTAGGATTGGGTACAACATGCTCTTCAACATGATCCCCAATGGAACTGCATATGCTGGGGGATATAACCCCAATCTAGCAATGGGTGCCCCCGTGATGGCAATAAATTCCCCACCACCGCCAATAGACTAGCAGGCCCAGTACATTTATCCATTAAAGACTCAATTAATGTCAGGTCTGGAAGCATTCCCTTGGAACCAACTACAGCAGGCACAACAACCTCAGACACAACCATCTGGAGTTCCCTCCTTTCAGTCATCCATAGCTAGGGGATTTCCGCCCTCGACTCCGGTGAATACTACTACGTTCCCAAGGAACCAACAACAACCATCACATTGTGACACAAACACTCAGCTGACTACCAAGGTTGAATCCCTCTGGTGAATGTTGTCCACCCTGACTGTGGACATGGGTCAACTGAAGGCAGGGTCCTACGCACCCTAAAATTCCAATTCCCAAAGAGGGAATATCTTCTTCAACCAATGAAACAACAATTCCAAGGGAAGAAACTTCAATAACAGGCCTCGGCCCAACCAACAACAATGGAATAATAATGCAAATATCAGAGGCCCACCTCCGAACCAAAATTCTCACCAAAGTGGTACTGGACCATCACATTTTGCACCAGTTGTAGACTTCCAGCCCATGACCAATTGGTGTAGATTGCATGACACAGGCTCACACAATGAGGTAAACTATTCCATGCTAGAGAAATTCATCATGATTTCCCAGCTGGACAGGCAACATTCGCATGACGCTACCCCATAGAGCCTCCTGTGCAAGAGTTGACTCACAATGCATTAACCTGTGAGACCATCTTCTTCCGATCCTCTGAAGAAGGTGAAGAAGAATCCAAGTTGTTGGGATTCTTTGATGAATTGATTCTAGCCTTTGAGGCCAATGCCTTCACCAACCCATGGACTCCTTACAATACTCAGATCCAGGCTGGTAAAGGACCAGATTACATGCTAACACCTCCTACCAAAGACACTCCTCTCTGGGATAATATAGATGACTGGCCTATCCCTCCAAAAGGTTCTAGCTCTAACCAAGAAAAGGACCTAGCTGAGGGAAGCCACCAACTCCTAGGAGGAAGATTTGACATTACAAAAGCGTTAGAACAAACCACCACCTCCATGACCTTGATGGAGGTTTTGCTAAACTATCCTGAATAGAAGAAGTCTCTTTTGTAACTCTTGGGAAACCCAGAGGTTGTCAGTCGCCCACCCAAGACTTTCTCTTTTGAGGACGCCAATGCGGTTGTCTTCAAAGGAAATAATAAAGATCCTCCCTTCCTACTAGGCCTAAATATCTAGGGCAAAAACATACACAACTGCCTAGTAGACTCTAGAGCTTCAGGAAACATCATGCCCCTATCCATATGCCAAAAGCTTGGATTCTGACCCACCCCATCTAATGGTGCAATGATTCAATTGGATAAAATTGTCATGAAAATGGTGGGAGATTTGAAGAATGTCCAGATACAACTCATCCAGGACCCTAGAATAGCTAACATAATTGACATCCAAGTGGTGGAAATCCCAAAGACTTATGGGATGTTATTAAGTCATAATTGGTTTAAGTCCTTGAATGGATACTTTTCGACCAACTTCTCCCACTTATGGCTCCCCTGGGAAGGAGAATCAAACAAGATCCAGGTTGAAAGTGAACCCTAGATGAAACAATCCCTTACCAAAGTTAGAAGGGTTAACAGGGTCTTCTTCTCTGAGACTTCCCCTGGGGTGTACCAACCCTTTGAAATCTTAACATTTGACTTCACCCCCAGGCAGGATCACATTGTCTTGCAGAGAACCTAGGACCTAGAAGAAAAGTTGAGGGTCGAGGTTAACTCTCAGGGTGCCACAGAGACCCCCGCTACACTCTTATCCAACACTTGGTGCTGGGTGCACTATCAGAAACATTCAGAGCTAGAGTGTGATCCTTGCATTTCTATTGCTACCCAGCACATCAATGCCTTTCAGAACAAAGAACATACAATTGATTCCCCAGAACCTAGTATTCCTACTAGAAGCACTACTTCAGTACAATTTCCCTAGGGATCTCAATTCCAAACCCCTCTAGAGGAAAACCTCACCCACATGCCATTAGTATGGGAGGAAGCTCCTCCCAAGTCTCCCAAAAGTAATTTAAAGACTACTCCATCTCCCCAACCCCAGACTAAAAGCAACGACTTGTGGACCCTTAAGTTTGATGGGCCCCGGTCAAAACAAGGCTGTGGGGCCAAAGTAAAATTGATCAACCCATGGGGTAAATCCTTCCTCACATCCTACAGGCTATAGTTCAACTACACAAACAATGTTATAGAGTACAAGGATTTGATCCTAGGACTCCTATTTGCATTAAGGAAAGGAATCACTCGTCTCTGGGCTCTCGATGATTTGGAGTTGATTGTCAAACAGGTCCAAAGTCAATATATATGCCATGACAAGAGGTTGGATGCATATCACAATTAGTCATGGAGCCTTATTGAAGATTTTAATGCCTTCAACATTGATCTTATTCCCCAGTGATAGAATTATGTCCCAGATACCCTCGCTATTTCTGCCAACACACTTGAGCCCATGGCCAACTCACGACTCTAGATATTTTTGGTTGAGATGATCCCCACCTTGTCCATCCCAAATAATGTCACCCACTTTTAGGTTTTTGAGGATGATCAACATATCCTGGCCTTCCTGGCAAATGTTGGTGTCTTCGAGTACCAGATAGTGGAGGAAGGAAACCATGATGATATCGGGTAGGGTGATGAAGATGATGGGATCATGGACTAACCTACCAACACCATCCCAAAGTGGATAGTTGTGGTTGAATGTATCTTTGACTCGGGTCCTTAGGGCTAGGAAAAGATGTCATCCTCCTCTGAGGGAGGAAAATTCATGAAAGTAAACATTGGCTAACCCAGTGAAGAAAAGATGATACACATTGCCACCTCCTGCTCCCTTGAGGAGAAGGAGAATATTCTCGCAGTTCTCTGTGAATATATAGACGTGATTTCATGGGGATATGAGGATTTAAAAATATACGACACATCCATTATGACTCATACCATTCCCTTTGAAACCTGATGCTAAGCCTTTTTGGCAAAAGCTATGACTGGTCAACCCGCTGATTGAGCCTCTGATTCATCAAGAGGTGGAGAAATTTTTGTCAGCCCAGATAATCTTTCCAATCCGGCATACTAAGTGGGTTGCCAACTTGGTCCCTGTTAGGAAGAAGAGTGGTAAAATTCACCTTTGCATGGATTTCCAAAATTTGAATAGAGCCTCCAAGAAAGATAATCACCATCTCCCCTCATTGGATGAGGTGTTGCAGATAGTGAATGGATCCCAAATGATGTCTTTCTTGGATGGGTACTCTAGATATAACCAAGTCATGGTTAAGTATGAAGATAGAGAGAAAACAATGTTCACCACCAAGTGGGGAATGTTTGCATATAGGAGAATGCCCTTTGGCTTGATTAATGTAGGGGCCACATTTCAAAAGGCTATGGACATCATGTTTGAAGGCTTTGTGAATCTGTGTATAATCATCTATATGGATGATTTGACTATCTTTTCTTGGGACAGGCGTGACCATTCCACCCACCTCACTCAGATCTGTGAAAGATGTTGCCGGTATGGAATATACCTCAACCCTAAGAAGTGCATATTTGGGGTCACTAAAGGGAAGTTTCTCGAGCATATTGTCTCTAAGAAGGGTATATCCATTGACCCTAAGAGAGTTGAAGCATTGTTAAACCTAAAAATGCCTGACAACAAGAAAGAGATGCGATCTTTCTTTGGGATGATCAACTTTGTCTGGTGGTTCATTACGGGATTTGCTAAGATAGTCAAGCCACTCAATGAAATGATGAAAAGGATACCAAAATTGAGTGGAGTCTTGAAGCAAAGCGGATGTTTTTCTAGATCAAATAAATGATAACAGAGGCACCTGTCTCAGCTAGTTCGGACTACTCCCTTCCGTTTTACATTTACTCCTTTGCTTTGCCACATTCTTTTGCAGCAGTATTGACCCAAAAGGTTGAGGGGGAAGAATGACCCATAGCTTTCATGAGTTCCCCCTTTAATAATGTTGAAGTCTAGTACTCATCATTGGAAAAGAAGGCCTTTTCTCTTGTTCACATCGTGAAGAAATTTTGGCATTATATACTCTAGAGCAAGGTGCATGCTATCATCCTAGACTAGGCTGTGAAATCTCTGCTAATACAAAATTGGGTGGAAGATGGGGGAATGGATGGCCATCCTCTAGGAGTGCGACTTGGAAATGCAACCCATGAAGATAGTCTGAGGCCAGGGGCTAAGTCGAGCGATGGTAGAAGAGGCTCCCCACGTAGAATGTCAAACTTACACAGTGGAGTCCATCACCCGAGACCTGTGGTACACTGATCTGGTGTACTTATTTTTAAACAATAGATTCCTAGAGGGGTTACCTCCCAATAAACACCATGCCCTATAGATGAAAAGTGCTCACTTTGTGATAAAAAAACTTCACGTTTTACAGCAAAACTACGAGGGAGTGTACCTTCGGTCCATTGACAGGGACCAAGCTATGAAAATGATTAATGAATTCCATGAGTAGTTTGGGACTGGGCATGGCTCAGCTGACACCACTTCCCATAAAATCCTTTGGGTCGAATACTATTGGCCTCGTATATTTAAAGATATTTACACTCACATTCGGAGATGTCACACTTGTCAGACCACGACACATCATGAGCGTAACCTGACAGTGCCTTTACAACTAGTCTTCGAGGCTAGGCCTTTCACCCAATGGGCATTTGACTTCATCAGGGAAATCAACCCCAACTCATTTGCCAACCACTGATACATCCTGACTACAACCGATTACTACACTTGGTGGTTCGAAGCTATACCTTGCAAAAATAACACGACAGACATAGTTATTAAATTCCTGGAAGAAAATACCGTCACAAGATTTAGAATTCCCTTTTCTTTAGTATGTGACAATGGTATGGTGTTTTCTTCAGAGCAATTACTTGAATGGACCTACAATCAGAAGATCACTCTGAAGATTTCCAGCAACTATTACCCCTACGGGAATGGTGTTGCTGAATCAACGAACAAAAATATACTTGAAGTGATCAAACACCTGCTAGAACATAATCTCCAGGATTGGCACCAAAATTTGAGATTCTCCCTCTGGGTAGATCACATTCAAATTAAAGCCACCCTAGGAATCTCCCCATTCCATCTGGTTTATGGCCAGAACCCAGTGTTCCCAATCAACTTATAGATCCCAATTTTGCAATTTATCTAGGAATTCAGCAACTGGGATAATATCATGGAGGTTTAGCTCCTAAACCTGGTATGGATGGAAGAACAATGAGACACATCCCTTGAACATTTTGCGCATCATCAAATAGTGGTAAAATGATGGTTTGACCAAAGATCCAAATACAAGGCCTTTCAAATTTCAGACTTGGTCCTACTATGGGACAAGGCCCAGGAAAAGAAAGGAAAGCACACCAAATTCCAACAGCTCTGACTCGGGCCATACCTAATCTCAAAGATCTGTGGGACAAATACCTATCACCTTAGCACCATGGCTGGAGAACCTGTCCCATTTCCTATCAATGGACAATTTCTCAAACACTATTTCGAATAAGGTTGGTTTGTCCAAAGTTGTATTTTATGTAAATTTCTCTTGCTTGTAAATACCTCTTTCCTGGTGCCTTGTTGGGAGGTACCTTGCCTTGTAAATAGCTTTTTTGTTCATCCTCTAGGACCGCACTTTTCTTTTGTTGTTTTTTGTTTTTCTCACCTTTTTCTCGGGTCATGACATTTTTATCTCCCTTTTGTAAGGATTGGTATGCTTCGCATAACATCTAGTCTCTGGGATGTTGTCTTTAGCATGATGGTGAACTTAGGAATCTATTGTTAACATGGTGGAATCAGTCTTGGCCCCAGATTTATCTCATGAGTTTGGTAGTAAATTATGAGTTATCTTCATCAAATTTATCCATGAAAGTCCAGTAATTAGTTAAATCAAAACTTTGAAGGAACAAGTAATCAGACACATCAAGGATAGATCAGCTGCACTAGTTGGTTGACCCAAGTTTAAACTTCTAAATTTTCCTCCTGGATCCAGAGTTCCCTACCCCATTCAACATATAAAGGAAGGTGGAAGGGTGAAAGAAGTACTGCCATCAAATTTAGCTAAGCTTAAGCTTGATGGTGAAAGAAGTACCGCTCTCCCACCCAAAGACATAAAATAACAAAGCAAAGAAGTGGGACGAAACTCTGGTCTCCAAGAGAAATGAGAAAATCTGATGACTTTGGGGTTTGATATACTTAGTGCCTCTTCTCTACTTCTCACAAAGGTTATTGGCTTGACTTCCTTCCAAAACACACTTCACCACTGATGAAAGAATCATGGGTTGGATCTCACATGGCCGGATTTTCTCAGACATTTCATGCCCTATAAGTAAGATGCTTGGAGTAATGATTTTTTCTAGTTTTTCTAACTAGAGATTCCATAGTTCTCGAATGTGCTAAGGCATTCATCCCAGATAGTCACCATTTTTTATGCCCTGCATCCCTGTCCTTATATTTTGTGTACAAAATTTTGGGTCCCCCTCTTTGTTTTCTAATTTTTGCTATTTCCTTGTCTTTTTTCCTTGTTTCTTTGTTTTCCTTCCCCGGGTTTTCTTTCCAGCGGTGTTGGTTTTGCTTTTTGTTTGTCCCTCATGTCTTTAAGACCCAATCCTGGAGTCTGTCATTCTTTTTCCAGGAGTAAGATTCTGGACTCTAGGTCTCTTGACCTCACCCGACCCATGTCTTGCTTTTGCTAACTATGGTGGGACCCCCGGGCGCGGATATTGGTTCAATTTCCATGTTTGCAAAATATATATACTTTCCAGGATTTTTGAACTAAACTAACTTTTGAGGGAAAACAAGCACCATAGTGGTAAGATCTCTAGATCCCAGAGTATTGTTTATCTATACATTCTAATGGTCACCTTGCCTTACAGGTTTCTAGAGCAATATACTTTCATCATATCTGAGGCTTCCGCATCTTCACCACCTAGGAGTCCAAAACTTCCTTCTGCGGCGGTCACCAGGGCAGCCATAAAATCTAAAATGGAGAGGGCCTTGGAAAAATTTCCCCTTAGTATGAAATACATGAAAGATAACACCATTTTGGGATCAAAGATTGATTCCAAAGTATAGTTCATTACCGACACTAGTGTCAGGATGTGGGCCAAAATGTAGGTTGTTAGGGATTTTTCTTGTATGAACCACAATGCTTGAAATTTCTATGTGAACCTTGTACCTTCTACTTCTGATTCAAAGATAAGAAAAGCCTAATTGCAAAGGACTGGATAAGGTCCTTATTCATTTTTGAGCTCAACAAATACTCAGGCAGGTTTTACCTTTCAAGATGGCTGTTAACATAGTATTTGTTGATGTGGACATTGATTAGCTATGTATCTTTATTGGACCAACTTGTGAATTATCTTGCTGATGATCAAGCATAACCATAAACAAGATATTACCATACAAATCATAGTTATTAACATAACAATAACCAGTGAAATAAGGATTCTCATCCTTCTTCCTTTTCTTTATAGGAGGGACAACCTAATGGATTCTCTCTTCAAGGAATCAATAACATGGACAGTGTCCTGCTGACAGAGGTCCTTAAACAAGTTCAGCTTATATGTTCTTAGTAATAGAGTGTTTAATTTGATTTGGTTTTGATAACTTGGAATATCTGAGACACAGATAGATAATCAGATAAATTTCTGAACCAGTGCCTATCCTTACGGCTGCAGAGTCAATAATAAGCAAAGAAATTACAGAAACAACATACACTGAACTGCCTTACAGCTTAAACAATTAGGATAGATTGCCTTACAAACTATCTTGTTACCTCAAGACCACTGTATCAGATCCTTAACAAATTAGTATGCTTCTTGAAATCATTCACAACATTTGATTCTCTCCTTGAGAGAAACTTGTAAACAATTAGATGGTTACCTTATAACCAGAGTGTTACTGAATACCTTATAAACTTTAACACAGAAAAGCATACACACAAAGTAAAGAGACAACAGTAGAAGAG